>PISX010026878.1:0-23885 GCA_004024625.1 Mellivora capensis | reverse complement strand
TTTTTTAAGATTTTATTTATTTACTTATTTGACAGAGAGAGATCACAAGTAGGCAGAGAGGCAGGCAGAGAGAGAGAGAGGAGGAAGCAGGCTCCTCGCTTGAGCAGAAAGCCCAATGCGGGGCTCGATCCCAGGACCCTGAGATCATGACCTGAGCTGAAGGCAGAGGCTTTAACCCACTGAGCCACCCAGGCGCCCCCCCTTTGGTTTTTTTTTTTAAGATTTTGTTTATTTATTTGACAGACAGAGATTACAAGTAGGCAGAGAGGCAGGCAGAGAGAGAGGAAGGGAAGCAGGCTCCCCGCTGAGCAGAGAGCCTGATGTGGGGCTCCATCCCAGGACCCTGGGATCAAGACCCGAGCCAAAGGCAGGGGCCTTAACCCACTGAGTCACCCAGGAGCCCACATATGTCCCTTTGAATCAGTATTTTTATATCCTTTGGGTAAATACCTAGAAGTGCAATTGCTGGATCATAGGGTAGTTCTATTTTTAACTTTCTGGGGACCTTTCATACTGTTTCCCAGAGTGGCTGACCAGTTTGCATTCCTACCAACAGTGCAAGAGAGTTCTCTTTTCTCCACATCCTCACCAACATCTGTTGCCATGCTGACAGATGTGAGGTAGGATATCTCGTTTTAGTTTTGATTTGTATTTTCCTGATGATAAGAGATATTGAGCATCTTTTTATGTATTTTTAGTCATCTGTATGTCTTTCTTTGGAAAATGTCTATTCATATCTTCTTTCTTTTTTTTTTAAAGATTTTATTTATTTATTAGACAGACAGAGATCACAAGTAGGCAGAGAGGCAGGCAGAGAGAGAGAGAGGAGGAAGCAGGCTCCCTGCTGAGCAGAGAGCCTGATGCGGGGCTCGATCCCAGGACCCTGGGATCATGGCCTGGGCTGAAGGCAGAGGCTTTAACCCACTGAGCCACCCAGGAGCCCTCTTCTGCCCATTTCTTAACTGGATTATTTGTTTTTTGAATTTGATATGTTGAATTTGCTATGTTCTTTATAGATTTTTGGATACTAACCCTTTATCAGTTATGTCATTTGAAAATATCCTCCCATTCCATTGGTTGCCTTTTAGTTTTCTTGATTGTTTCCTTTGTTGTTTATCCTAATGAAGTTCATTTTTGAAAAAAAGAGTTCATTTTTGTTTTGTTTCCCTGCTTCCGGGGACGTGTCTAATAAGAAGGCTGCTATAACTGATGTCAAAGGGGTCGCTGCCCTTGTTATCCTCTAGGATGGTTTCCTGTCTCAGATTTAGGTCTTTCATCCATTTTGAGTTTATTTTTGTGTATGGTGTAAGAAAGTGGTCCAGTTTCATTCTTCTGCATTTTGTTGTCCAGTTCTCCATTGGACATTCTTTCCTGCTTTGTCAAAGATGAGTTGACCATAGAGTTGAGGGTCCATTTCTGGGTTCTCTATTCTGTTCCATTGATCTATGTGTCTTTTTTTTTTTTTTTTTGGTGTGCCAGTACCATACTATCTAAACAACTACAGCTTTATAATATAGCTTGAAGTCCAGAATTGTGATGCTTCCATCTTTGCTTTTCTTTTTCAAGATTTCTTTGGCTAGTCAGGGTCTTTTGTGGTTCCATACAAATTTTAGAATGGTTTGTTGGTGTTCTGATAGGGATTGCATTAAATGTGTAGATTGCTTTGGGTAGTAAGACATTTTAACAAAATTTGCTCTTCATTCCATTAAACATGGAATGTTTTTCCATTTCTTTATGTATTTTTCAGTTTCTTTCTTTTTTCAGTTCAGTTTTCAGAGTCGAGTTCCTAACTTACCTCTTCAGGTAGGTTTATTCCTGGGTATCTTATGGTTTTTGGTGCAATTGTAAATGCGATTGATTCCTTGATTTCTCTTTCTGTTGCTTCATTATTGGTGTATAGAAATGCAAAAGATTTCTGTATATTGATTTTGTATTCTGTGACTTTACTGAATTCGTGTGTCAGTTTGAGCAATTTTTTGACGGAGTATTTCAGGTTTTCCACATAGAGTATCAGGCCATCTCTAAAGAGTGAAAGTTTGACTTCTTCCTTGCTGATTTGGGTGCCTTTTATTTCTTTTTGTTGTCTGATCGCTGAGGCTAAGATTTCCAGTATTGTATTAAATAATAGTGGTGTGAGTGGACATCCCTGTTGCGTTCCTTACCTTAGGGGAAAAGTTTTCAGGTTTTCCCCATTGAGGATGATATTAAGTGTGTGTCTTTTGTACATGGCCTTTATGATGTTGACATATGTTCCCTCTGTCCCTACTTTGTTGAAGTTTTTATCAAGAATGGATGCTTTACTTTGTCACATGCTTTGCCTGCTTCTATTGAGAGGATCATGTGGTTCTTATCCTTTGTTTTATTAATGTGGTATATCATGTTGATTGATTTGTGGATATTGAACCACCCCTGCAGCCCAAGAATAAATTCCAATTGATTATGGTAAATAGTTATTTTATTTTTTAATTAATTAATTTTAATTAATTTATTTAGTGAATGATTCTTTTAAGGTATTGTTGGATTCGATTTGCTGGTATTTTGTTGAGAATTTTTGCATTCATATTCATCAGGGATATTGGCCTGTAATTCTTTTTTAGCGAGTTCTTTGGTTTTGGAATTAAAGTAGTGCTGTTTCGTAGAATGAGTTTGGAAGTCTTCCTTCCATATCTATTTGTGAAGAACAGATATTAATTCTTCTTTAACAATTTGTGAAGAATAGGTATTAATTCTTCTTTAAGTGTTTGGTAGAATTCCTCTGGGAAATGATCTAGCTCTAGATTTTTGTTTATCAGTAGAGTTGTGATAACTGATTCAATTTCTGATCTTGTACTTTGAATAGGTTTTATCACCATGCTTGATTCTATTACATTATCCAATAGATATTTAGAAAATATTTGTTTACTAAGTTATGCAAACCTTCCAAATGTATACTTATGAGAATGAAAAAAGCAAAGGGTTTTTATGATTAAAATGCTTATGAGCTCACATATGCTCTTAAAAAATCTTGTGTGCATGGCCTGCCTGGATGGCTCAGTCTATTAAGTGGCTGACTGCTGATTTCAGTCATGATCTCAGGGTCCTGGGATTGAGCCCTGCATTGGGCTCCGTGCTCAGTGGGCAGTCTGTTTGAGGATTTACTTTCTGCCTCGCTCTCTGCCCCTCCCCCTGCTCCCACAGGTTCTCTCTCTCTCTCAAATAAGTTAATCTTTTAACAAAAATCTTAGTTACCACCAGGGCTTTCAGACCAAACTTTGAGAACTAATAATTTAGAGTAACTCTTAAAGATGGGCACAGAGACATGAATTATGTGGTTAATTTAAGTTTTAATTGTATTAGGGGAAAAGAAGAAACATCTGAATGCTCAGTATGAAGATGGAAAATTTTATAGTAGAATAACAAAGCTAAATTGAATGAACTAGGAATAAATGTTTCCCATGAGGAAATTTCAGAAATATAATGTTTACTGGAAAATTAGGCTTGGTATGATATAATACATACAAAATTTAAGAACATATAAGAAAATGTTATATATCATTTATGGATACATAAATACATGGTAAAATCTAAAAACATAGGTGAGAAAGACACTAAGATCAGACTAAATGGGAAGAAGGAAACTGAGCACCTTACAAGGCCTCAGAGAAATGATCGATTCAGAGTCAACAAATATAAATAATGGAAAAAGTCTAGAGTGCTAATCAGAAGAATTGAGTTAAATGTTTATAGTTAGACCACTAGGCCAGATCTGTACCTGCTTCTACTTTCCTGTAGCTATTGAGCCTTTGGCCTATGTCATAATCTGTAATAAAACCTTGATTTTAAGTTCTAAAAAATACGAAAACATTTATCTTATTGCTCTGAATATAATTTTGGGAGTAGAGACTCCTATTAAAGCCTAAACTATTTCCACATAATGGTGTGAATTTGGGGCAATGGGAGAAAATGGACAAACAGTCCTTGACTGATTACAGAGTTTGCCTCTAAAATAAAATAAATAAAATAAAATAAAAAGATTTTTATCTGAAGTGGAAATTCTTGGCAGCATATGCTCCAGAATTTGTATTAGACCTTTTCTGAGAGATAGGACTATACATCCAAGTGTTAGGAATTCCCAACTGGGAAAAACAAATAGATTCTAGATATTAATACTTAATCTAGGCCCTTGGCTTTAAATATGAACAGGCAAATAAGAATCAACAATGTTTTTAGGAAATTTGCTGAAAAAGACTGAATCTTGAAAAAGAACGCTAAACAAAACATTATGCCTATAACCAAGGAAAAGAATAGAGGAAAAGAAAAAAAGTCTATATATATCTAATTGACATCCACTGAGATATTTGAGAATATCTCATAGCAAAATTTTAACTATTATAAAATAAAACAGTGCTTTTTAAAAAATAAATATGTAATTACTGTAATTAAGTGGACTTCAGTGGACAAATAGAAGGGACACAACTGAAGGAAAAAAAGAGTGAAATAAAGAATGGAGTCAATAAATTGCCATAGAGGATAGTGAAAAGGGACAAAGATTAAAAATGAGAGAATGGTTAATAGATGTAGAGGTTATATTCTAAAATGTGTGTAATAGAAATTATAGAAAGAAAGAACACTTTACATGGAAGGAAGGGGGCATGGAGAAGAAACAGGAGGGCAATAAAATAATCAAGACCTGCGGGGAAAAAGGCATGAAAATTCAGATTCAGTGGGTACACAGAATGATTTCAAAGTGAAAAAACAAAACAAAAACAACAGATGGAATAAAACAAACATCACAAAGCTTTTAAAAATGCTACCCTGTTCAAAGTCAGAATGCCATTATATTTTATGTATTTCTCATACAAAATTTGTTGCTGATGTTATATCAGTTGTGTGTGCGTGTGTACATACATGTACACTAATTTATATATACGGTGCATCTATGTGCTTTTCTTCAGTACACCTGATTTTGGAAAAAGAAGTATCACTGAAATTCTAGGTGTGGGTTAGAAAAAAAAAGGATACGTTGCCATAACATTGTTACAGGTATTTCCCTCTAATTATATGTAAATTTAGTGCAATTTCAATCCTAATCCTAATAAAATAGTTTATGAAATTTGATATTATGATTCTCAGGTTCATTTATGAGAAAAATAGTGTTCAATATTTATAAGCTTAGTTGGTAATGTCCTATCAGAAAACAAATTATACTAAAAGATTAGAGTTATTGAAAGATAAACTTTTGGCACCAAAATCAATTAGGGGGAATAAAAGAAAATTTGGAAGCACATCTATATGTACTGTGGGATTTAATTTAACAGGTGATGAAGTTAGCATTCAAATCAGTAAGGAAAAGATAGCTTATTCAATCTATGACATTAGGTAATATCTATTTGGGAAATAGATAAGCTTTATTTCATTAAAAAATGCAAAATCAAATGATTGAATCTATAAAAGCTATAAAAAGTACTAGAATAAAACTCATGGAAATATTTTATGGTATCACTTTGCCATCTTATGCACCTGGTAGCAGCTTTCCAAGTTCTCTCCTCTGTCCTATGTGCCTTCCGCCCTATGATTTTTAGTCTATTTTAATCCATAGCTCTCATTTCTGTCTGACCTTATATATATATATATATATATATATATATATATATATATATATAGTATATCTCTTTTAACTAGAATGTAGACAAATGCAGATTCTGTCTGCTTACTTGTTTACAGTATAGACTCAAGTTCTTTTCCTTTCCAAGTCTCCTGAACACTCTGTCTCTCTCTATATATATATGTATGTTACATACATATATTCACATAACATATATATATGTTCAATAAACTCTGCTTTCACTTCCAAGGGGAAAAAAAAGAAAAACGCCTAGAATGGAGTAGCGGTCAAAAAATTTGTTGAGTAAAAAAATGAATCCTCATGATTATTGAGAGCATATTTATACACTGTCTACTTTAGATTTTTGAAATAGAAATGAAATCTCATAAAATGGGATATAAAAATATTTATTTAGCTTGTATGGGAGATAATAAGCTTATGATTGAATCCCAAACTTTCATCTGTAAATAAGTAAACAGTGTTTTCCTTTTCCATTCTTTTTACCACTGCCATTTTCAACTTGTCTTTACATGTATTCTTTCAAGAGGGAGGTTTTGAGGGCAGAAAAAGACATAGTGTTCTTAACCTTCCATACCTAGGCAAAAATAGCTGTCTGTAAATAGTAATGCTTCTTTTTAGAATGGCATTGGTGAGTGGAAAATCTTTATTATGAAAGGTCAAAATATTGTACTATTCTGGCCATTTTCTAATTTTTGTACCATCTCAATTGGAATGTTTATTTACTTTATCTCTTCCATTATTTTTTAAATTTCCAAATGTACATTCTTACCTCATCTTTGATTATGGATTGTAGTTATTTATTTTCAGTTGATTTCACAAGAGAACACATTATCTTTATTGATCTTTGAAGAGTATATTGAGAATAAATCATGACTTGGCTTATGACAAGTGAAACAACTTATAGAGAAATAAATGAATTACAAAATAATGCCCATAAAGGTCTGTGGATATGCTCATCAGTAAATTAGATTTAAAATCGTTATTACATCTGAAGCATTGCAGTTTCATATATCTTGATTCTTAATTCCAAGATTTCAGTGAGTTGGATGCATGTAAAGTAAAGATGACACAATTTCATTAATTTGTAGCTTTGTAATAAATTAAAAGTCTATCATTGATTACTTCCTATAGTGTTTTTTCTCTTTTATGTTACCCACAAGAAAACCTTAGAATTTTCTGAAAGCATGTAACTGTGAGAAGACTAAGATTAAAAATGTTCTGTAGTTACTTCATATTAGATGATCCATAATTAGTAAAGGACATTTGAATGAAATTTTTCAAAATAAAATTACTATCTATTGGAGGGGTCTTAAAACAACCAGGAGCACCTAGGTGGCTCAGGTGAGTTAAGCAACCGGCTCTTGATTTCATCTCAGGTCATGATCTCAGGATTTTGAGTTTGAGCCCCCTCTAGGACTCCATGCTCAGTGGGGAGTCTGCTTGCGATTTTCTGTCTCTCTCCCTCTGCCTCTCCCCCTGTTCTCTCTCTCTCTTTCTCTCAAATAAGTAAGTCTTTTAAAAGAATAAAACACCAATGGATTTTAGGATGTGTATGGTTTATATCACAGTGCTGGAAGAGAAATTAATCCTGTTGGATGATCCTTTATGGATAAATCACCCTATGAATCAAGGTAATCAGAAACTTTAATCATGATAAGAAGCATAGCAGCATATTATTGTTCTTAGAAGCAAACAATTTTTAACTGAATAGAAAATTTAAATAAAGAAGTAGTTAAAAAGAATTTTAGTGAATGTAAAGTTGAGGTTTTCTCTTTAGGAGGCATACAATTTTAGAAGGAGATAAAGTAATTAAATGTCAAATGAATGTTATTTAAGATTCATCATGTATCCTATCTCAGCTTTCATTGTATCATTTTCAAAACATTGAGAAACCCATAAAAAATATTTTAACCTAAAAACTGTTAGACCATTTTCTCTGTCCTGGTGTTCTAATACCTATCTATAGAGCTCTTAAAGAGGATACTTCCAGATTCACCAAATTTTAGAGGCCTTGCTAATTTTTCATTAATTCTCTATGAGGCTGTTGATTGATACTGCATTTTTTATTTTTATTTATACATGTGAAGTTTTTATTGATGCTATGTGAAACTAATGCAGAAGAAATGAAATAAGAATTTAGAAACTAATTTTTTGAATGCAGATATATCCTCTTCTGCCCTCCCCCCAAAACCCTGTAAGAATTCTCAAGAATACACACTTTTTTGTGGATATGCAGTAAAAGCTGTAGATAAGGCAAGTGATGTGAATAGGTAGTCCATGCTTCTAAAGGTGAAAATGCTCAGTCCCCCCCCCTCTCGCTCTCAGGGTAATAATTATATTAAATAGTAGAATTAATTAAAAAATATATTACTTCTGATTTTTACTCTGTGTCTTTTACTTTATAAGTGCCTAGTTTGAATTCCTGTAGAACAGACACTAACTCGAAGGACTTGTGTTTATTTGGGACATGATCCTTGGAAACACAAGTGAAACTTTGGGAAAGTGAAACAAAGAAAGGAGAAAAATCATTAGTGCATTAATAAGCAGGTCACTGATTTTGGCGAGTATGGTTCAGTCTCATTGGAGGCTGAATATTCTGCTGAACTTACTTCTAAATTGTCCCTCAGAGGTATAGGTACTAAGGGTGTTTATTTACCATTAGGATCCATTTCTTTGAGAGTTTTTCCTGGAATATGAGAGTTTTTCCTGGAATATAAAATTTTTGACATTTCTAGGCTATTCTGTGTACAGAAGAGAAAGTTCTAATATAAGAAAGCAAAGAATTTATTGTCAATAAGGTGAGAATTTGTCAATGTGCCTAAGCACAATGACTGAATCTTAATGGTAGGAAGGCTGTTTTCTTTTTTCCTCCATGCCAAACCCTATAATTATATGAGTGTTGTATACAAATTAATACAGAGAACAATATATCCTAAGTATACACTGGGCAGTCTCCTAAATTCCTAAAGCTGTATTTTTCTTGTCTATACTTTTGGCCTTTTCTAGCATTCCCCTTACCTTACATTCACATCCCAGTGTTTGCCTCTGCTCCTTGCTATTGCAGTGAACCATTTCTCCTTATTTTCTTCACCTCCATCTTACCCCTCAGCTCAGCACTTTACTCTTCTTTGATTTAGTTGTTAGCCAACTTAATCATGAGTTAACTTATGTGGTGTCTTCTGTCTCATCTCCACAGGGAGTAAGATCAAGTAATTCCCATTTCCTATTACATCTGTAATACTGAGAAAGCTAGCCCAACTAAATTAAGTAAAAATAGCATTACCTCACTTAGAATAAATGTTCTCATTTCATCTTCATGAGTAAATTTAGCTAGTATCAATTACCAAATAACTGTTTTCTAATACATAATCAGACTCCACAGCTGGCCTGGTTGTTATCTGAACAAACACAACAAAGCAGTGAAATTGTATTTCCACTCAACAGTAGCAAAAGTCTATTTGTATAAATATGTATTTAGATTTGACTCATTATTTTGGGAAATTCATGCATTTTCCCTGAAGTTTTGAATAAGCTCATAATACAATTTTATTTTAACCTTTTTAAATAAAAACATAATTTTAGACACTCTTTAATAAATTGGCTAATGACAATTCGCTTAGCATTTCCTAAAGTAAATTATGTTGAGATTGGATTCAATGATTCAGGAAGTCTTATTCGATTGATACTATGCATATTATTTGCACTAGAATATTAAATCTACAGTTTCTTCTCTTACGAAATCTTATCTATGGGTAGGTGCAGAGTACAGAGAAAATGCTTTTCTAAATTATACTAAAACTCTGAATTATTTTGTGAATATTAAGTTTAGGAATTATAAAAACTTTCAATTTAATAGAATAAGTGAACAAATGATTATTATATAGTCATTTTCCACTTAGGGACAGTGAAACACAATTTTTAAAAAAGATTTTATTTATTTATTTGACAGAGAGGGACAGCAAGACGGAGCACAAGCAAGCTTCCTGCCCAGCAGGGAGCCCAATATGTGGCTCCATCCTGGGACCCTGGGATCATGACCTGAGCCAAAGGCAAATGCTTAATGACTGGGCCACCCAGGTGTCCCTGAAATACAATATTTTTACAATTGAGAGCAAAATTCTTATATTGAAAGGGAAAGTAGTATTTAGGGTTTTGATTTTCTAGTGCAAATATATCATTCAATTACTCTGGCTGCTTCTCTTTACCACTGTGGATAAAATTTCTAAAGATGGAATTTGGTTCTCCATTCTTGAGCTCAAAATACACACTGGTAAACATAAATAAGGAGTTGGAAGAAATATTTGGGGGACACCAAAAGCATCAAAGAAAGAAATCTTTATAAACATGGTAAAATGGGACGCCTGGGTGGCTCAGTTGGTTGAGTGGCTGCCTTCGGCTCGGGTCATGATCCCAGCATTCTGGGATCGAGTCCCACATCGGGCTCCTTGCTCGGCAGGGAGCCTGCTTCTCCCTCTGCCTCTGCCTGCCACTCTGTCTGCCTGTGCTCTCTCCCTCTCTCTCTGACAAACAAATAAATTTAAAGGAAAAAAAAAAAAAAACCATGGTAAAATAGGGCACCTGGGCAGCTCTGTCGATTAAGTGTCTTCGACACAGGTCATGATCCTAGGGTCCTAGGATCAAGTTCCACATCAGGCTTCCTGCTCCACGGGGAGCCTGCTTCTCTCTCTCTCTCTCTCTCTCTCTTTCTGTCTCTCATGAATAAATGAATAAAATCTTTTTTAAAAAGGAGAAAATAAAATAATGGTTTAGGTGTCTTTAATCTGGGGACAATTTTCACAGCTCTTGAGTATTTTAAAGTGGGAAATGTGAACAAAATAAAATTTGTGCTAGGTATTCATTAATAAACCATTAAAGATGAAAACAAGAGTCTGGGCTTACTAAGGTAACTCACAGCCTAACTAAGAAATAGTTTTGCCTTGAGAAACTTTCTGATTATGATCAAAGAACATAGATTCAAATGCATTTTGCTGTGATTGGGATTCAGGCAGAGAATGCTGGAAAAGGGACTACCCAATTCTAATTACCAATTCCCATTTATCCCTGACAGAAATGATAGTAAGCCCTATAATTGATTTTATCATGCCAACTTATCTTTAATATCAAAGTCTGATATATACAATACCCAAAATTTAATATGATAAACCAGTTCTCTGGTAAATATAGATACAACAGTTAAATAAACCATTATCAAATAAAATTGAAAAAAAAAACCCACCATCATTCTCAGGGAAGACACAAGGACCCAGTGGACAGACACTTAAAGAGAGGAATCCCTGTTTAGGGGTGTGAGGTTTTTAGGTTGTGTAGTTGGGAGGCACTAAGTCCTCCCCTAACATGATCAGAAAGAAAAGCTGGGATACATACTTTGTTGTTGCAGCTGTATAATTTGGTAGAACCTTAGCCAACAGCATATTCTGCTCCCTCATATTCATGGTTGAGGGAGCACCTGAACTGACTGTGTTAAACACTCTGCTGTAGTCCATTTCCTTGAAGATTTTTCAGGAGGCCAACTCTCTTTCATGGAGGCCCTTCTTCACGTGACTAGACTTGGAAAAAGTTAATACTGAATGGGGGAAGTGTTTCAGTTGTGTCAAAGGCAGTGCATAAGTTAAAAATATGGACTGAGCAATAATGATTGGATTTATCAAGATGAATTTTTTTGTCACATTAAGATGACCTGTTTCAGTGGATCAGTGAGGTCAAATCTGGATTAAAGCAAGTCTGAGAGGGTGCAGGGATAAGAAGTAAGAGAAAACCCGTAGAGACAATAGAAGGAATTTTATTTTTATTTTCATTTATTATTTTCATTATTATTTATTATTTTAAACAATCTCTACATTACACATGGGGCTTGAACTCAACTCATGACCCTGCCACCAAGAGTCAAATGCTCTACTGACTGAGCCAGACTGGTGCCCAGAAGGAATTTTATTTTTAAAGTGAAAAAAAAAAATAGTGATACCACATAGGAAATCTAAAGGACTTTTTTTTATCTTCTCTCCTTTTCCTTCTCTTTCCTTCCTTCCTCTCTCTTTTTCCTTTTTTCAAGATAGAAGTTATTTCAGCACATTTATTTGTTGATGGAGTATATTAATAAGTGTGGAATGATGATTGAGGATAATGTAGACAACTGCTGGAGTAATGTCTTTGAGTAATTAGAGGAGATGGAATCCAGCACAGTCATGGAGGAGCTCGTTCTGGATAGGAGCACTGACAGCTCTTCAATAGTAACGTGAGTAAAGAGAGAGCCATATGCATAAAGGCAGGTAGCTTCATAGTTAGGGTCATGGCATCATGTAGAAATTCTCTTCTGACTGCTTCTTTTTTCTCATGAAAATCAGGAACAATGTAGGGAGCCAAGGCCAAGCAGAAGGAGAAATTGGAATGAGGAAAGTTTAAGCAGGTGGTAATCAAATAAAATTAACGATTTACTTAAAGAGTAATTTTCAGTTCCTACTTTGCTCTTGGTTAATGATTTTACAACTATATACATCTTATGCTGGTTTAAAATGATTCCTTTGCTTAAAATCAGACTTCAGTTGTAAGATTGAGGAAATAATGTGGCTTCTATTATTTTGGATCAATGGGTAGCTTCTGTTCTAATTTCTGATAGCAGTCACTCCTGACCTTAAGAGATAAGTCCTTCAGTTACTATTATATTATAGGAGCAAATTAACTAAGTGGCATAAGTAAGGTACAGAATACTCTGGGTTAAAGAAGAGAGGAAAATTCATCGAATTGAGAAAGATATGGATAGATCTTAGAAGTCCTAGAAGAAATGGCATTTAAAGTGTGATACATCATTATGGATGACATTGATATAAGACATCATGTATGAGAGAATAGGAGGTTTAGCATAGAATCTTGAGAGGTGTTTAAAATTAGAGGATTAGAAGATAAAAAGAAAGAAGAAAAGGATGGTTGGGAAGAGCAGCAATCAGAGAAGTAAGAGGTGAACTCTGGTATTTCATTTCATCCGGTTACCAAAACACTGCTCTATTGCCAAGAGTTCTGCTAAGCCCTGAACCCATAAGAGTGAGTCCACACCTGTAAGACAGCCACGGTCCAATGAAAAGGCTTAATTGAATGTCTCTCCCATGATCAGAACCTTTTAGGTTGAGGGAATGCTGACCACGTTTTGAAGAGCCAAACAATACTAAGAAAATTATATGTTGAAAAGTGAGCTGTTTAGTACAGATATTTATTAGTACATAGACAAGCATAGCTTATCTGTTTTGAATTCTTTTTGTTTAAAATTCATTTTACTATGTACATGTAGAAATGATCTTTAACTGACTACTTTTGAATATCTACCCTTTGTTTCTGCTTGTTCTGTGTTCTCAGGACACAGCAGTTCATTAGCTTTGCTGCCGTGAAAGTTGTATGCAGATCTGTTGGGCTGATCGTATTAGCTGGAAGTAACCTTTGAAATTTTGCCATGCAGTGGAACATGAGGCCATTAAATATGCAGTTCTCTTAAAACAAGCTGGGAACTATTGGTAAGTTGCATAGATCAGAACTGCTGTTAAACTTAATTTTCTTCCGTAAGAAAGGCTTTCTTTTTAGATAAACTTTTTGCCACACATAACTTATGACATAACTGCATTAGCTGAATGTCTACATTGAGTTGGCTGAATAATTTAAATCAAACTTATTGACATTGAATTTTCTTCCATAAAACATTGCAAACTATTATCCCCCTCTGAATTAGTAATTGATGAAATGTGGAAAAAGCTTAAATCTGTCATCAAAAGAATATTATAGGCATTTTAGTTTGCATTAGCTAAGATTTTATGGGTAAGGATTTTTCTCCCCTTTCTGTGTGAGGTGCTATAACAATTTCACTTGCTAATACTAGCACTGGCAAAGGTTGCATGCTGGTTGGAGCAGACTTCATCATTTCTTCTGGAAGTTTCTCTTCTTAGGCACTGATGCCAGGGCTGCAGGCTTATGACCATTTGTGTGGCTGGGCTCTCAGTACAGCACTCAAACTCAGACCAAGACTTCAGGTTTCAGATCCAATGCCTTAGCTGTAGTTTAAAGTATATGTTATTCCTTACTAATGTAATGTATATCTCCTTTATCAACTTAGATTAATAATTAAAATCATATCTATCTCCATAGTTAAATTTAGCTGCTCTGAATTCCCCAGCCCATCTCCTCTGAAATGTCTTCCTTCTTTTATCATCATAAATCTGGTAGTCTACTGCTGTTACTGTCTTCTAAAAAGTGTGATTTGGTGACATTCATGAGCTCTAATTGCTAATCCAACTTCATCTTAGGATGCAGGAGAAAGGAAAGACTTTTCTCTTGTTAGGTTCATCTGTGCTCTTCCCTGCCACTCTGGCACTACAGGCCTAGACCCCTTGATGCTGAGCTCTTTCCTAAAACAGCTCCTTTCACTTATACACACAAAAAATATCCCCATAGGGCCAGGGTGGCTAGAGCAGGAGGAATTTGTATCGTGTATAACCCAGCCTTCTGTGGGGACAAACTAGGCCTGGTATTGAATCCAACTCACTTGTTCAGAATCCCCTCACGCAGGATGAATTTACCTTCTACAGCTCCTAGTGCCTGTTCCACCCATGATCTCAAATTAGGTCACATCTGTTTATCCAGAATATTATGTTTCAAGATGCATTAGTCTGACATTTCATTTTTTCCTTTCCTTCCAGGCCACTTCTTGGTTTCCTGTGCAATTCTTTTTCATATCTCTTAGCAATCTTTTAGTAGTTTCTTTCATAAAAATATAAGTATAACAAAACAGAACAACAACAACAAAAATCCCTGAAGAACAACAAAAGAAAAAAAGAACCAACTGAAACTCCATCCCAGCAGGTATGCAGTGCCATGGAAATATATTTGCAATTGCAGCTCCTTTGGGAATCTAGTAAGAGTTCATGTGGTTTTTAAAACATTAGATCAGTCAGGAAAATGTTTAGGTCATATAACAATTGAAATTTTGACAAAGCATTCATGATAGCAGAATAAGTCACATTTTTTAAAAGGAAAGAAACTATGTGAAATCTATTACAAGTTTCAAGAACCCTACTTTCAGCACCCACGTTCTACAGACTTGTTATAACATAGGGAAGAATGAACATTTAAGGTTTAAAAGTTACTTTATTAAAGTCATGATGCATACATACGAGAGCAAGGTGATGGTTGCTCTAACTTTGACCAACATTAATGTAAGTCAAAAACCCTTCTTTCCATTGTAACATTATACTTCTTTCTCTTCTTATACCAGAATATTATAATGGATAAGAGCATAAACTGTGGACTTTTGATTGCTAGACTTGATTCTACCTCAACTACTTACTGGGCAGGTTAAACTCAGAAAGTGGGAATAATAAGTTTATCTGCTTCAGGAATTAAATGTTATTTCAGGTAAGGTGTTTCACACTAGTTCACATAGAATAAATGCAGTAACTTAACAATAGGGACAGAAGGAGGAATCCTGTTGATGGTTTGGCTTCTTGAAAGTTTCTTCTAAGAGTTTTTCCTTATGGTCTTTGAGCTCTTAGTTATATAATTTATAGAAACATGGAGCTCATGAGTGCTTTTGGGTTTCCAAGTTGCTTTTCCTTGGCAACTTGATGTCATGTCCAGTATCAGCAAGCCAGATAAATATCTATAAGGTTGGAAAGAAAAAAGCACAACTTCTAAGCCAAATTGGAATGAAAATTTTAACTGAGTGGACTTGTTTAGTAGATTTTTAAAATGCTGGCCAAAAGAGGCTTTCAATATTTCCTACTGCTAAACTGCATAGGAAAACATAAAGCTCTTATGATCCAAGATCCTTGCTTCTTAATTCAGAACCCACAGTCGTCCCTGGCCAATTCAAGTCTCAACCTTTCTTATCAGAATCAATCCAATAAATCAGATAAAATTTGCAGTTCTTCACAATAATGTAATCTGAAAATGTATTTAATTATCCATAAATCATGATTCATATTGAAGCTTAATGTGACACTTGCTAACAGAGAAATTTAATCAATTTATTATTATTTGAAATTTGTTTGTCCTATGAAATAAAGGGCAGAGTTCATCTTATGAAATATTGGCCAAATTTGATTAAGTAATAGGCTTAAGAGCATATGAAGTCAAAAGATGGAACAGAACTAAGGAGTCCTGATTCATAGCCTTTTTACTCAACTCTCAAACAATATTTTGCTTTATGTCTTTAACTACATAGGAATTATTTGTGGTTTTGTTTCCTGAATAGAAATGTAACCCAAATTTTGATTATCTGATTAATCTGTAAGGCAAAATTAAGAAGATAATTATATTAATTTACAGAGGAAGACTCACTTAAATTTCACCGGATGCTAGAGAATTTTTTATAAGGATTATCAGAGACGTGGTATTTAGCATCTATTTGGTCAAGGTACATTCCACATATCCCTTCCTTCCCGTCAAAGAACTGACATTTTTATTAAATAGTATCTGGCCTTAGGTGAATGCTGTTAGATGATTTTAAAATATAGTAATCTATGTTCTCCAAGAGTTATTTGGTGAGCATAAAATATGCACATTTGGAAGTTGTTTTATTTTTAGAACTAATTAAATTAATGTTAATATTATATAGGAACCCCTGTTTGTCAATTCTGCACAATATTCTGGACACTGTGACTTGCTCAGGTTTCCAGGAAGTGACCCTGAATGAGTATTCTTGTGCCAGTGACTTAATGAGAAAGGGCTCCTAGGTGAATCCATGAAAGGAAAGGCGGGGAAACAGGGCAGAGGGAGGGGAAATAGAAGGAGGGCAACCCGAATGTAATTTTGGCAAAACTCTATGGAGGACAACATCAGCCTGATCCTACAGAAGTCTGTAGAGAAGGTTATGCCTCAGAGTGTATCCCAGTTGTACGGGAAGGAGCTGGCATCGGTCAGCCATTGTTTAAAGATCTTCTAGAGAAGGTAAATTCCCAGGCTTGCCATGCCTTTAATCTGGCAAAGCAGTCCCACAGGCAGTTCTTCACAGGGGAGGGGTGTAAAAAAAACTTAAAGAAGATCCACAGAATTATGTGTTCTTGGTATGAGGTGAATATTAATATCCAAAATTTAGTTGAAGAAACTGAAAGAAATTTAGCAAATTGTTCAAAATCACATAATAACAAAGGTCAGAAGTTGAATTTGAAAAATTTTTAATTCTTCATGATCACAGCCATATCTCAGATTCACAATAATGAATTGATTCAAGTCACTAAGATAAATGCAGTTTTTTAAAATAATAAAATAAATGCTGTTTTTAATTACCTCAAAAACTTTCATAAAATAAGTGAGCAAGTGACAATATATGACTTAACATGTTATTATTGGCAAAACATTTTCAGAGATGTTAAGTCCAATTTTTAATACTTCCAAATTCAATAACATGATATGACTACAGTTAATTGTGTAGAAATTGCCATGAGAAGAATTTCAGAAGACCTTTAGTTTCAGGATAAGTTAGAAGTAACTTTTTGACATGTTGTGAAATAATTTACTAAAACATACAATACATTGGTGCTTGAACCCACCATTAGAGGTTATCTGAGCTAAAGGGCAAGAGTACCATTTAAAATAAAAATACTCCTTCATGGGTGCTATTCCTTTAGAGTTTACAAGGAGTTTTCATGAACAGTCTTTCACTTTTCACCCATAATAATCCTCTGCTGTAAACGTTTTTTTGTTGTTCTTCTTTTATACCTGAGACAGTTTAGGATCAAAAGGTTGAGTAAATACTTTTCTCCCACTATCTCCCTTCTATAATTCTCCCACCTAATTAGATTCATGATCTGAACCCCAGATATTTGGACTCAAGAACACCATAGTGGAATCGAATGCCCTGTAGACCAGTACTACAAAATATGTGCACTATATACCCACCATGTTAAATGTGCCACTAGACACCTTTATGTGTTTAGTATCTGAAGTCAGCAAACCATTCATATTAAAACAACGTGTATGGCAGGAAGGAGAAAATCTAATAAAAGCCAATGATTCTCCTTCACAAGAAAAATTTACAAATACACATTTACACACATTTTTCATTTATAATTTTAGTTGACTTCGTGACATCCGAGTCCCCAGATTAATAACCTTGTTTTAGAAAACTCTTCAAGTATGAACATCTTAGAGTAAGATGAGCAGGAGACAAATGCCTGAGAAGGCACATGAGGAAGCTGGAACTCAGGAAAGAGAGAAGGTGGGTATAAAAATGTAGGAACTTACCAAAGGTTCATTCCCATGTTCATCTGTGTTAAAGGGTGTTCTTGAGTATTCTGTCATTCAGTTTTGGGGATGAACTTGTTGTGTTCTTCTACCTTCTCTAAGTTAGCATCTTCTGATTTCCCCAATATGTAGAGTCTCTATATTCTTTTTTTAAATTTAATTTAATTTTTTATTAACATATAATATATCATTTGCCCCGGGGTACAGGTCTGTGAATCATCAGGCTTACACATTTCACAGCACTCACTAGAGATTCTATATTCTGATCATCCTTTCATGTGTACATACTTCCCTGTCCCCCAGCTACTCATCATGGGGCCATAGGTATCATACAGTGTTCCAGGACAAAACCAATGGTGTGCTCATATTAGAATAACTCAAGAATTATTTTATTTAAGATCCAGTTACAAAGATTTGGGTAGGCTACAGAGAATATGCAAAAGATAATAAACTAGCTACTAAGGTTAGTAACAGTGTAGTTATTACTAATCTTAGGTCTTGAAGGAAGATAGGGTATTGATTAGAATTTGGAAACAAAGAGTTGTATGAAGAGGATGATCTTAAAAATAGTTGTGACTTTGGTTTATGGACACAGCCTGCCTGAGATAATCATTCAATATGGGATCCAGAGGAGTAAATACTCTAACTTTCTTCTAGACTCTCTGATTTTGAACATCGGATCCCCATTGTGCAGCTGAACTTAATATGAAACATTAGGAAAACCTCTGTTTTAGTCCAATCAGTTCTTTCTTCCAAAAGAAAGCAACTTAATCCTGGATTCAAGGTACAAACAGAATATTTACAGCAAAGAAAGCAAAACAGCATGTGTACACACACACACACACACACACACACACACACTAACTCACTCCTCTTACCTCAGTCAAGTCCCAGTTATTATCTACGCAAGGGAAGATTCAAGTTATTCCTCTTTTATGAAGCCTTTTCTGATTACTTACCCCAGGCTGAGTCTAAAGCAGGCCTCTATCCTTGGAAAGGCATACAACTTTGTGCCAAGCCACTACTCTGGCACTTGATCTGCCCTGCACCTGATTTAAAGAGCTATTTGTCTTTGTTTTATCGTCTTTATCAGTTGAGAAGTGTCTTAAATGAAGGAGCTATGTTGTATATAGTTTCGACTCCTTCCCAACACTTCAATAAATGTTTGAGTGATAGACTGAAGGCTGGGAATTAGTTTTGCTTATCTAAAAGAGGGGTATAATTACCAGTAACTTTTCTCTTAAAGCATACATCTCATCTTTTTTTGCTTTAAGCTTGCTAGACTAAAAAGCATTTTATCTGGGTTGCCTGGATACTAATGTTTTCTTCTGTGCTGTGTGAAAAGACTTTGTAATGCTTTTCAAACAATTTATTCAACCTTTTAATTTTCTTGGGCATGGAAGATATAGCCAGATGCATTCTAATTTTGATTTACGTACTATACCCAAATAAGATTAACATAATACTTTTTCATATATTGACCCATTTTTTCCTCCTTTAATACATGATTCAAGATGAGATATACATAAACAATTATAATCAAAGGCAGAAACCATAAAAGTAATTATAAAAGGAATGGCACACTCACTGAGATCAGAAAGGGGGAGCTTACTTCTTGCTGGGGGCACGAGGACAGGCTTTCTGGGTGGTTGTGCTAAGAAGTGTGCTGACAGAGGCTTTTTTTTTTTAATTTTTTTTTTCATTTTATTTTTTTTTAATTTTTATTTTTTTTTAATTTTTATTTTTTATTTTTTTTAATTTTTATTTTTTATAAACAAATTTTTATCCCCAGGGGTACATGTCTGTGAATCGCCAGGTTTACACACTTCACAGCACTAACCAAGAGGCTTTTTGAGGGGCTTGACTAACCTGGACTTCAGGAGAGACCAGCTAGGTAAGCCAAGCTTTTCTGCCAACAATCCTATTTCTGTTTGCTTTCTCCACCTCAGATCCATAGAGTGTTAGGCTTACAAGTGACTGGGTTCAATTGGTCAGTGATGAAAGTGGTACCTGGGCACAGAATTGGCCCAAGAATAAACAGCCAATTCTATTCTAGTTTTGTTTAGAAGCCAGATATTTGGCCTCCCAGACCAGAGCTCAAGTTGCCCACATGCTCTTTTTTTTCCTGGAGATGTCTAGTTAATCTCAGAGGGCTGAGGAGAAGGGTGCTAAAGGTGTTGATGTTGTGGAAGAATAGAAGGAATCAATATTTTGGAACTGAGATGAATCAATCTATAGTTCCACCTGGTTTCTTAATACAAAGTATGATCTGTGCAGATTCAAAAACTAGAGATTCTAGTAGAGCTATAAATAAAAATAATAAGAGATTCTTTTTTCTTCCATTCTGGAAATATGTTTCTAATCTTCTTGTACATTGAGAATCCAAAACCTAGAGAAACTATACATGAAGAGTAAGATTTAGGGTTCAGTGGACAAGCCAGATGTTTTTTAAAGGAAATAAAAAGAACATATTATAGAAGTGGTGAGACAGAGAAGCATAGACTATGTGCCTTGGCACTGTTCTTCGTTGAGAAATGGATGTTCCATATATGACAGAGCTTTGGCAAGTATTAAAACACTGTCTTACTTCCTAAGCTAATTATAAATAATAAGCAATGGAATAATTCATACCATAAACTCTGCACTGTAACTCATTGGAACGATGGTTAAAGGTTATAAAAGTAGGAAAGGAGGCTATATATAATGCAGGGATACATATATTTTTATAAAAATTTTCATCACATATAACAGAAAGCAGAGCTCGCTCTTTTCCATCCTATCATTGGAATAGTTTTACTAAAAATTGAAGTGGTATTTAACAACATCTTAGTGATTTGTAATACAGATTTGTAAGGTGAGGTGTGACGTTTGATTCAGGAAGTTCTTGTCTTCATTTAAAAACATTTGATAGTCCATATGTTATTCAGATTTCTTCGTTTTTACCTAATGTCCTTTTTCTGTTCCAGGATTCCATCCAGAATAATCATATTACACTTAGTCGTCATATCTCCTCTGGATCCTCTTCTTGCCTTTATTATTGCTTAGCATAAAATCTTTCTCTGTTGCTTAAATTATTTTCAAATGTTCTTAACTGGAATAAGAAGGATAAACATAGATTAAAAAGTGTGAAGATCAGGCTGACAACTAAATTACTTATATTTTATATTTGTGTTACATCTGCCTCACTAATTCTGTGCCTTGGCTTTCACTTCCTGGTATTTTTAATATGAATTGAATTTACAAATTGATTTCCGTTTAGGGATGCATTACCATCTTGAACCATAAGAAATCACATGTGAGGAGGCTATCTGTGTGAGCCAGGAAGTCCTAAATGAGAGCCTCTCTCTCTGTGTCATGGAGATGCAACTTAACAATGTTTAAGCCTTTTATTGGATCTGCCAATTACATTTTAGCCTCAGAGCTCATTTAAAAGCATCACCGGAAAACATGTAGCTCTTGCCAACATAGCTAACGAGACGGAATTAATTCAAGCATATTAACAGCATTTTAAAGAACATCATAATTGTGACACAATGTTCAAAGCAAAGATATGCTAAGGGAACTATAGAATTAAGTGGGGTAGTACTTTAATAGAGTTGATTACTTTGGGGACATCTAGGACCTATCTAGTATTGCTTGTAATGCAGAGGTATTCAATGTATACCATATATGAATAATTTTCCAAGGCTCTGGTGAAGTGAACACAAAGATGAAGTGGATGTAATCTCTGTCTGTAAAGGAGCTTAAACTGTAATGGGGCATTACACATGTGTGTGCAAATCATGGACAAGGGAGTGTGAAAGGCTGTGCTGAGTGTGAAAGTAGCTGCTCCCAATGTGCTAAATTCGGTGCTCTAAATGAGAAAACCACTTGTAACTCTACCCAGTCTAGCCCTGCGGTCAGAAGACCAAAGCAGGATGGAACAAAAACCAAAAAGTGACCTACCTGCAAGTGAAGGACATTTTAAAGTCACAGCAAATTGCCTGTGAGGAATGATTCTTGCTTCTTTCATACATATCAGACCGATAGGGCTCTCTTAAATATCCTTGATACCTACAGAGCCTATTAGCTTCACAATGCAAATAAATGGTAAAGAAAGTAACCAGTTGGCGGCTGTGTAAGAGAGCCCTTGGTTTCCTGGTTTGAAATATCCCTCGTTTTTAGTAATAGTTGACCTCGTAATAGGATTAAATAGCTAGTGAGTGGCCTCATTGATGGCCCAATTACCAATGGCTCTCAGTCCTCAGTATCGAATATCTACTTAAATGTCCCTACTATTACAGTTGACAAAGAAAGGACAAACTATGAAGAGTGAACTATAGTGGCAGCCTCTTTGCAATGACAGTGACATTTAAGATTTTCATATCTTTGAACTCTGTGTTAATGTTTGGGTACATCTCCTGAAAACAACAGATGTTGATGAACTCCAGGCTGCATGGAACTATGTAAAAAACACTGTATTCTACAGCCTAGTGGAGACAGTAAGTGTAATAGGATTGCATCAGAGAAGCATTCACTCGCTGGGAAAGCACCGATGCTAACCCCATTTGTTTACTTCTTTGCAGCTCATTGACTCTCTCTCTATAGGAAGATAAAATGGAGTGGGGATGAAAGTTGGAGCATATTTTCATACACTCTGGATTTATTTTCCTTATATGGATGTGGCTAAAATTGTTGCAGCTTTATTTAAAATAATTTTTTGTAAATACAAAATAATAAAATTGAAGGCATCATTCCACTGTGGTTTTGTATTTTCATGAGGAAAAGATAACAACCACTGGATATTTATTTTATTCTAAAGTTCTCACAAAATATAAATTATACAGAAAAAGTGCGGGTCAAAGTGCTCAAATATAAACATAAGAGGACATATACTTCATTCAGAAGAACCTTGAGCTTAATATGAAATTGAATGTGTCGAGATAGGGTTTACCATGAGATAACTGCAACTGTATACTCTATTCTTTTTTTTAAGATTTTATTTAATTATTTGACAGACAGAGATCACAAGTAGGCAGAGAGGCAGGCAGAGAGAGAGAGAGAGAGGAGAAAGCAGGCTCCCCGCCAAGCAGAGAGTCCAATGTGGGGCTCGATCCCAGGACCCTGGGATCATGACATTTTATGAAGCTTGGGTTGCCATTTGAAAAGTCTTAACCATGACTACTAGTGATAGAGATAAGTAGTGATGACAGACATGACTAATACAAGACAGGAAGGAGAACAGGAAAACAGGAAAAACTGTACAAGGAAAACTACAAAAGTCAGTGGGAGAAAGCAATACCTTTCAGTTAGGAGAGTGCTCAATACCATGATTCCGATATTCATCTACAGCACCAATGGCTGTGACACAAATGCTACTCATTTTAGTGCTTAAAACTAAACTCTTGCAAGTCATAAATACTCATTAAAACTTTGTGGACAGAAATAATATGCTACTTCCTAAATATTTGCAACAAATCCTTCTGAGTAGTGTTCTAGTATAAGCGCATACAAACAGTAAAAACAACACCATAACCCAACAAGATAAAGTGGGGAAAGGGCATGAATAGACCCCTGTAATATTTGTAATTTTTTAACTTAATTCATTCTATTGGCAAATATTTAATTGAATAAGAAAGATTTGACAGCTTTGTTGCTAGGCACTGTGGGTGTGGAGGTGACCAGAAGGCTTTCTTATTCTCTCTCTCTTTTTTTTTTTTCATTTTATTTTATGTCTTTTCAGTGTTCCACCATTCATTGTTTATGCACCACACCCAGTGCTCCATGCAATACATGTCCTCCAAGAACACCCAGTCCTTTGTTAACGACAGGAGTACAAACATACAAATTAAAATACAAACACATTAACCAACCACTGAGAAAAAGCAGGGAAGGATCTCAGGAGGGGGTTCATAAAAAGAATTGTTAAGTAATGAAGTGGTCAGTAATAGGAAAGTGTGTGAATGAGAATGATATTTCAGGTAAAAGAAACAATATAATGAAACACGTTTGTTTTAATGAATGTGGAAGTCCTCTGACTAAACTAAAAGTGGTTAATTGC
>PISX010026877.1:0-23782 GCA_004024625.1 Mellivora capensis | reverse complement strand
ATAAAAATCTTAAAAAAAAAAAAAAAGCATTTGATTGAAAGAAAATAACATCTGGCTTTAGGCACAGGAACATTTTAGAAATTGGTAAGTGGAAGAGGAGAAAGAGAAGGGAGTTGAGGGAAATTGGGGGGGAGATGAACCATGAGAGACTATGGACTCTGAAAAACAACCTGAGGGTTTTCAAGGGGCGGGGGGTGGGAGGTTGGGGGAGCCAGGTGGTGGGTATTGTGGAGGGCACGCATTGCATGGAGCACTGGGTGTGGTGTAAAACTATGAACTCTGTTACGCTGAAAAGAAATAAAAAAAATATATATCTTTTTAAAAAAAAGAGGAGAAAGAGTCTGCAAAGAAAACTGAGTGAGTATACAAGCAAAAAAAAAATTCAAGATCATTTTTTGATTATTTAGAATTGGATAAGCCTGTATTAGTGGAAAGAGAGAGTAAGGAAGATGGAAAAAAAGGGAAATTGACCATTACATTACTCAGGGAGGTCAAAGAAGAGGAGATCCGGCCCAGACAGGGCTGATGGGTAAGATAAAGAGTATCTCCTAACATATAATTAAAAATATGGACAATAATAAACAAAAATAAGTATAAGAAGGCCAACAAAATTTGTGGAAGAAAAAAAATCCCACCCACCACCCCCCAAAACAGTTTTGAGTTTTTATAAAACAGAAAATTTAAAAAAGAAATCATAGTCTTTATAACTGAGAACTATACCAGACATAAAAACCTCTCTGTGGCACATAATATATACAGACATATGTATGTAAAACACATATATATAAAAATATATAATGTGATATATATTTATATACATATATATGACTTTTTGAAAAATAAAATAATAAAGGGTTTTCTTGTTCATACATTCTTTACTTACATCAATAAATCCTGCAGTCAAGTTTTTTTTTATATTTCTTTTTTTTTAATTTATTATTTGACAGACAGAAATCACAAGCAGGCAGAGAGGCAGGCAGAGAGAGGAGGAAGCAGGCTCCCCGCCAAGCAGAGAGCCCCATGTGGGGCTCAATCCCAGGACCCCGGGACCACGACCTGAGCCGAAGGCAGAGGCTTTAACCCAAAGTTTTAAGAGAGGGGACAGTTTTTCTTAATTATAACACTCTGACAATATAGTTTATTTTAAAAAACTGGGTTAACTTTTTCTATGAAAAATATTTAAAGTAATTTTTATGTTAAAATAATTTTGAATTTCCATACTTAAAAATGATATTGAGATAACTGTTGTAGAGAATTAAATTGAGATGCTAAATATGACAAAATAGCACATTCTTCTAATTAGTGCATTAAAACATGAAACATTTAGGTGCTTTATATTTTAATGCATTTAATATGAAGATTTTGCTATCTGTGACATACCATGTAGGGTAGGGTAAGGAATTATTTAAAAATGAAAGAGAAAAGTATGAAGAAAATTAGTATTTTAGAAGTAAAGAGGGATTTTAGGATAGGCAAATTACTTTTTAAGCCTTTAAACTTTCTTAGTTTTCTAGACTCTTTCCAAATCATAAACACATTTGATGGCTTTTATAACTCATCGGAGTAACTGAACTATTTGCTAGTATTGTTTATAATGCCCATATTGACCACGTATTTCTTAGCAATTTTTTATCCTTCCAAGGGTATATGTTTGCACATTAAATTCGAGTTAATAAAGATTCTTGTGACCACTTCTTAAACAGAGGAAAGGAAGGCAGAGAAAACTGATTTTGTTTCTCCTCAGAGCTTGATTTCAAATATGCACACCCCAACTACGTAATCCTGTACACAAGGATCTCATTGTTTATTTTCATAGTTGCTGCTTTATTTAAAATTTTCTCTCTAAAGTTTATATTTGGCAAGGCCAATAATAAAAATAAGCTGGTTTATATTTTTCTTATTCCAAGGTGTGCATGTGTATATATGTGTGTATGTTTTAATTTCTTGTGGCTTATCCAGATGAAGGTATCAGACATGGCAACCCATGTGGGAGTGTTTATGTGTCTGGGGTGGGGAAGATCAACTATGTCCAAATTCTGATTTAGAGTACTTTCACCTTGGTAATGTGAAAACTGTATGACTCTTTTCAACTTCTCTAATTTCCCCTTTTCTCCTACACTCTTGCTCAGAAAAGCATTTAAGTTCAACTCAGGTGCATTTATTAATAAAAATCCTTCACTTTCAAATTTTTAAAGTTATTGGAAGCAGAGCCCATGTCCTTATAAATTTCCACAATAAAACATTTACTTTTATAAGCTGTGTGTATCTACATGGTGATGTTATTGTCAGGAAGAGAGAGAGAGAGTGAGAGAGAGTGAGCTTTTGGTAACTTTGGCAACAAAAAAGTTTCAAAAGAAATATGAACTCTTTTTCCTTGAAGAAATGAGATATTTTCCTTGACTGGTACTTAGGGATCCAAGTCTAGAGAAGGAACAGAATTTTTTTTTTAAGTTTCACGCTATTTTAGTCTTTTTTTTTTAATTGCTCCCCAGTCACATCTGACAAAATAAAAGATTTAATTTGTGGCTGCAAAAATAAAATGCTGTTAAAGTTTGCCAGCATCTAGTCCACACGAGACAAACAATCATTGATGATTTCCATTTATCTATATTTAAGCAATGGTAATGCCCAAAAATAGAATTTCTTTTTTTTCTTATTTTTTTCCTCTAAAATATACATGAAAAGTGAATATTCTTATTATAGAGATTTGCTGCAGAAAGTCACTTTAAGTGTAAATCATTCCATAATGATTCAGCTTAATTTCTATGCCAATAGTTTTAAATAAACTATTTTTACTACAAAGATTCTGAGATATTCTATGACTAGGAATTTTCTAAATCAGACTTATTTTTGTTAGTTATAATTTATGGTTGAGTGTGCGTTATTCACATATGAAGTCTTTGAAAATGATGATAGTAAGTGTGGTCTCCTTTCAGATCCTTTAAGAGGAGATCTCATTGTGGGCTCAGGGAGGGAGGTGAACACACTTGAAGTTTGTGACATCAGGATGATGCCAGTTGCAAGGGAGAACTTAAATAGGACAAAAGAAGAAAACTGAAATAAAAAGGAGTCAGAGACAGGACAAAAATATCCCACTGATATAAAATAAGGCATTAAATCTTAGTATGTGTCTGTGTGAATAAGACCCAGAGTTAGTCAACACATCCAAGTACAGTCTGGCATCAGTAAATACAGAGGTGAGTTGAGGAAAGTAGATGCTGATGCCAATATTTGGATGGGATTCCTATGACGTTTTTAAAGGTCTGATATTTTGAACATCTAGCAGAATGTATAAAACATTAAATTCATAGGGAATGTTTCATTCACATAAAACACTTATTTTCTACTCATTGTAGATAAACTAAATTTTAATGTATGTAAGTGTAAATCATTGAACACACACAGGTACATACACAGAGATGAACTGCCTTCTAGGTACAGCTTCTGCTTGCAAGAAAGTAAGAACCAAAGTTTGTCTTCATGATTCTTCTCCAGCTGAATTAAAGCTGATGAAACTCAATGCTATTTGCTATCATGATAGCTTTTGCATACTACTCTGTTATGAAAAAAAAATCAAAACATTGAATATAAAGGTAGTGTATCATTCTCTCCTAGGTTGAAGACTCTCTCTTTTCTTTTTTTTTTTTTTTTTTAAGGATTTTATCTATTTATTTGAGAGAGAGAGCATGTGTGCACAAGCAGGGTGGGAGGCAGAGAGAGAGGGAGAAGCAGACTTCGCACTAGTAGAGAGCCCACACTGGTCTTGATCCCAGGACCCTGAGATCATGACCTGAGCCAAATGCAGATGCTTAACTAACTGAGCCACCCAGTCACCCCAGGACTGTGTCTTAATGTGTATGTTATCTTTCTCTCATCTTCTTTGTAAGATAGTTTACTTTTCTCTCATCAGCAGAGGATGGATAGATGAACAGATAGATGGCTAGATAGATGAAAGATAAATAGGACACAGATATTGCAATAGAAACTCTTGAACAGGTTGGGCTGGTCCATGTAGTGTTTTACTTGGAAATGGTTAATTGCCAATGTTTTTTTCTTTTTCTTTTTTTTTTCGAGAGAGCAAAGCCATCATAAACACATGCATGTGGTTGTATCTATTGTGTGTGTGTATATATATAGATAACATATGTATTTAAATATATATATATATGCTGATTAGAATTGTTTACACTATTAATAACTGTTTCTTATTTTCCCCTTTCCTGTTCTTTTTGTGTCTTCTATTCAAGTCCCTACCACTCTTTGAGTCATCTTGTTGTGATGTCTACCCAGGAAGCATCTATCCATTTTCTAAATCTTTGCCTTAAGTCTTGCTTCCTCTTTCAAGAAAGTAAAGATAAAATTTTGTTTCATGCTTTTTCTCCAACTAAATTAAAGGTGATGGAACTCGATGCTATTTGATATCATGATAGTTTTTACATAACTTCCTGGTCCTAGTTAGAAAATAACAAACAATGAAATACAAAGGTGGTATATCATTCCCTCCAATAAGTATAAGATTGTGTTTTAATGTATATCTTATTTTCTTTCCATTTTATTTATAAGGTGATAAGCAAAATCATATGGCATTGTCTTTTTCAGTCTGACTTATTTTGCTTAGCATAATCCCCTCTAGGTTCATCCATGTTGTCTCAAATGGCATGATTTCATCCTTTTTATAGATGTGTAGTGTTCCACTGTACAAATCTGTAGGATATCTTCCTTATCCGTTAGTCTGTCAAGGTACACTTAGGTTGCTTCCGCATCTTGACTATTGTAGATAATGCTGCAATAAATATAGTGGTGTACATATTTTTTCAAATTGTGTTTTCATTTTCTTTGGGTAAATACTCAATAATAGAATTATTGGGTCATATCATATTTTTATTTTTAATTTTTTGAGGAACATCCATAGTGTTTTCCACAGTGGCTGGCCAAATTTACATTCCCACCAATAGAGTATGAAGTTTCCTTTTTTCCCACATCTTGTCAACACTTGTTATTTCTTTCCTTTTTGACTTTAGCCATTCTAAAAGGTGTATGGTATATCTCATTGTGGTTTTTATTTGCATTTCATTAATGATTCATGATGTTTTCATGTGTCTGTTGCTATCTGTATGTCTTCTTTGGGAGAATATCTATTCAGATCCTCTGCCCAGTTTTTAATTTGATTGAGGAGTTTGGGTGTTGAGTTTTTGTTTTTGTGGTTGTTGTTGTTGTTTTTAATACCAAAAATATCAGAACAGTTCTCATTGCCCTCTAGCCTATTTTACACTTTGATGCATCATTATGCCTGTCTTAGAAATAAAGAAACTGAAGAAAAATAGTTTGAATTTGTCACCACACAGCTTATAAACTGGCAGAACTAGAATTTTAGAATCCCAGCTGTCTGATTGAAGAGCTGTTGCTCTTCCATACTAAATTCTCACTGACACTGAAGGAAGTTTGTTCTTATATATTTAATTGTGGATATGTAATTAATGGTAAAATTAGATCAAAGTAAGCATGACTGAATTTGATAATTTGCCACTGAAAATGTAATTCAGTTCAACTACTATATCCATTTAAATCACATTTTTTAACCTTCTAATGAAATATAAAAACAATAAGATATGAATTATCTTGTCCACTTGAGGGTTGCATGAATAGGAGAAATCATTGATTGGAGTTAAGCTTGATAATCTATTCAAGAACTAAAACACACATACTTAAAACACTAAGTATTAATGTAAGTGACCATTTGATCAACTTCAATATCTGAATAAAGATGTATTGAGAACCTGAAGATAATTGTTTTCCTTAGGTTGAATGTATAAAAGTAATGGATGCCTCCTTCAAAGCAAATACAGTAATTCCTTTACTGTATATATATTTCATTCAGGAAAAAGGAATAAGTTTTAAAGAAACTTTATTTTTAGCCTAGTTTTAAAGTTATAGAAAATTTTTGAAGATAATACAGAGAATTTGCATTCACACCACATCCAATTTCCTCTATTATTAACCATTTACATCACTGGGTACATTTGTTATAATAGAAGACCCTTATCAACACATTATTATTAACTAAAATCGATAATTTATTGAGATTTCTTCATTATTTTCCATCTAATTTCCTTTTTCTTTTGACATTACATTTATTTGTCATGTTTTCTTGGGCTCACCTTGGCTTTGAGGTTTCTCAGACTTTCCTTGCTTTTGATGACCTTGAAAGTTTTAAAGACAACTTGTTAGGTATTTTTGTAGGGTCCCCTTCTATTGAAATTTACCTGATGTTATTCTCATGGTTTGATTGGCTGTGGACTTTTGCAAGGAATACCTAAGAGTTAAAGCGTCATTTTCATTTTATTACATCAAGAGAAAGACCATCAACATGACTTTTCACTATAGATAATGACCCTGAGCACCTGGCTGAGGTCATGTTTTTCAGGCTTCTGTACTACAAGTTATGCTATTACCTCTTCCCATACTGTTCTTTTGGGGAAGAAGTCATTAAATGTAGCACACACTTAAGGAATGGGGAGTTATATTAGAAGATGTTGAAGGGGGCACCTGGGTGGCTCAGTGGGTTAAAGCCTCTGCCTTCAGCTCAGGTCATGATCCCAGGGTCCTGGGATCGAGCCCCGAATCGGGATCTCTGCTCAGCAGGGAGCCTGCTTCCCTTCCCCTCTCTCTGCCTGCCTCTCTGCCTGCTTGTGATCTCTGTCTGTCAAATAAATAAATAAAATCTTTAAAAAAAAAAAGATGCTGAAGGAACATTTGGAATTCTTGAAATGGGAGATACATCTTTTCTCTACTAATTTATTTATTTAATTATTTCTTTGTATCAATATAATCTTATGGGTATTTACTTGAAATTTTGTTTTCTAATTCAATACTACTTTATTTGTTGTTCAAATTTGGAGTTTTGGTCACTAGGAGCTGTTTGGTTGGCTTCTGTAAGCTTTGCCATACCCTTTTCAACATGGATTTTTTGTTTTGCTTTGTTTTGTTTTAGTGCTTTACTTTCTCTCACTACAAAATGTCTCAGCTTCACTTGTATATTTCCTGCCCAAGCTACAGTTTCTTTTATTGGAGAATGGTATTAGAAACCAAGATCTAGTTCCTTGGGGTGTTTATTGCTACTCAAGTGTACTTACTTCTATGCTCTCTCAGGTTGCAGAACAAAGAAATGTGTGTATGTATACCAACCTATCTATATATACATATCTATAAGTATTCCTACATGTAACATTTGTATTTATAATAAGCTATTCATGAGATCATAGTGATGTCTCCAACCCCAATTCATTACCCCATGAATCAGTCCAGCCTTTTCCCCTTGCATATCTTTAAAGCATCACTCAATAGTGAAAAACCTAGCGCCCAACCTCTACAACCCATTTGCTTGATTGTTCAGTTCCAATATACGTATATATCACAGCAGAATTGTTTACCTGCTCCTCCTGCATTGGAAACAATTCTATCAACTAGAATACAGTGCCTACAAGACAAACAGAATTCATTGTTTCCAAAGATCCTTAGGTTAGTATGTTTTCCTTTGCTAACCCTTTCAGTAATAACACAAACATTTGACACATTTATAATGCAGCTGGATTTTTTTCTGTCATAGTCATATTCTATCCTGGGAGCCTCAAAATTACTAAATTATTTTTTAAAAAAGTTTTCTGCATTAAAGTTGACTTTTTGTTCTGTGAAGTTCTATGAATTTTGACAAGTGCATAATATCATGTATACACCATTACACCATCATACCATATAGTTGGTTTTTGTTTGTTTGTTTGGTTCTTTTTTGTTTTGTTTTGTTTAATTTTAAGATTTTATTTACTGGGACATCTGGGTGGCTCAGTCAGTTAAGTGTCTACCTTCAGCTCAGATCATGATCCCAGAGTCCTGGGATTTAACCCCACATTGGGCTACCTGCTCAGCAGGGCATCTCTTTCTCCCTCTCCATTTGCCTCCATCTGCCTTGTGCTCTCTCTGGCTCTTTCTCAAATAAATAAACAAAATCTGTTTAAAATTTATTTATTTGAGAGAGAGAGAGAAAGAGAGAGAGAGCATGAGTTGGGTGTGAGTGGAAAGGGTAGAGGACAAGGTAAGGGAGAAGCAGGCTCCCTGCTGAGCAAAAAGCCCAATGCTGGGCTAAATCCCAGGACTTGGGGATCATGACCTGAGCTGAAGGCAGATATGCAATGGATTGGGTCACTCAGGGGCACCAACATACCATAGAGTTTTATTGCCCTACAACTCTCCCGTGCTTCCTTCCCCACTACCAAAACTCTTGGCAACCACTGGTATATTTTCTTTAACATTTTATATTCTTAGAGAAGTCTTAAGTTCACAGCAAAACTGAGAGAAAGCTACAGGGATATTCCACATAACCTTATTTGCTACACATGCATGACCTCCCTCATTATCAGTATCCCCCATCAGAGTGGTACATTTGTCACAACTGATGAATATATATTGACATATTATCATCCAAAGTCCATTATTTATTTTAAGGCTCACTGTTGGTTTTGTACATTCTATGGGTTTGGACAAATATATAATGGCATGTATCTACCACTATGGTATAATACAGAGTATTTTTTACCACCCTAAATATCTCCTGTGATCCCCCTATTCATCCCTCCCCCTCCTAACCCCTGGCAATCACTGATATTTTTGCTGTCTCCATAGTGTTGCTCTTTCCAAGATGTTATGTAGTTGGAGTCACACAGTATGTTTGTCAGCCTTTTCAGATTGGCTTCTTTAATTTAGGAATATAGATTTAAGAGCCCTCCATATCTTTTCACGACTTGATAGCTCCTTTCTTTTCAGCATTGAATACTATTCTATTGTCCGGCTGTACCACAGTTATTTACCCATCCTCATACTGTAGGACCTCCTTAGGTTCCTTCTAAGTTTTGGCAATTATTAATAAAACATCTATAAATATCTGTGTGTAAGTTTTTGTGTAGACATGTTTTTAACTCATTTGGGCAATTATCCAGGAGGATAAATGCTAGATCATATGGTAAGTGTATGTTTAGTTTTTGTTAGAAACTGACAAAGCATCTTCCAAAGTGGCTGTACTAGGCCCACCAGCAGTGAACAAAAGCTCCTATTGTTTTGTATCTTCTCCAGCACTTGGTATCATTTGTGTTCTGTACTCTGGCTACTCCAGTAGGTGTATAGCACCACCAATCTTTTTGGGTGTCTATAGTTTTGGGGTTTTTTGGAATATAATATAGTTGGAATCATACAATATACAGTCTTTTCAGACTGGCTTCTTTCACTTAACAATATTCTTTTGAATTTCCTCCATTTTTTTCAAGGCATGATGGCTCCTTTCTTTTTTATTGTTGAAATCTTATTCCACTGTATAGACGTACTACAAATTATCCTTTTACCTACTGAAGGCATTTTAGTTGTTTCTATTAGAGTCCACTAAAGGCATTTTTTACTTCTGGTATATAGTTGCTGTTTTTTTTTATTTTTTATTTTTTTTTATTTTCCTATTTTCCTTTAGTCCCTTCTTATAGTTTCCAGCATTCTGCTTACATTGCCCATGTTTTCTGCAGGTTGTTTACTTTGTCCATTAACTCTTCACATATTAATCATAGTTACTTAAAATCTCCTATATATAATTCCAAAATCTGTATAATATTTTATTCTTGTCCTGATTCTTGTTTTGTCTCCTCAGATTCTCAGACTGGAATTCTTCTTACCTTTACAATTTCTTGTATTTTTTTAAAGCCAAGGCGATGTACTGCATAACAGGAAGTTAGTGTGAAGTTTTATCTGATTAGGATTTAGTCTTCATTTAATGCTTTCTTTAGCTATAGGTGCAAAGGTCTCCAGTTTCTCTTGTGACTTTATCTTGTATCTCTTTTTTTTTTTCTGGAAGTTGCTACTAAGGAACCCTCCTCCTGCAGAGTCTGTGTCTTCCAGTTCTTTTGACTATAATTTGCTGTAATTTTACTGGAGACTTATTTTTCTGGGTGTCAGTTATAGGAGAGAGGAAGCCCTTCATAATCTTATGATGCATTGTAGTCGTCCTAGTGAGCCAAGTCTATGTTCCTGGGCTCTGACCTTTATTACAGATTCATATTTGTTTCTCCCTTTTTGGTGAGACAGGATGAGTAAATGGGGGGTGGAGATGGACAAGTGTTGTTTTCCTAGATGGAAAAAATCTTTGGGTAAAGTCTTTTTTTCTGGAGAGTAGGCTTTTTCTATGGTAAATGTTCTGGGCACTTTTCAAAATGGTTACTTCTACCCTTCTTTAAAGCTACCAAGGAACTTTTCATGACTCTTCACTGTGAGAACAGAGTGGAGTTCCTGGACATAAATCCCATGAAACTCATCTCCTTAAGACTGTGGCTCTCAGTAGTTTCTCACTCATCCAGGACTCAAACTTCAGCCATTCATCAAAATGATTATTTAGATGTTCCTACTAGTTTATGTCTTCTACTACTTCTGCTCCAAGTAAGCAAATGTCTGCTGTTGATTCTCTGCATTTGTCTGTCTCCTCAAATGTCAGGGTGAGTTTTTCTTATGACCTCAATTTTCTGATGGGTCCCAGAAAAGTCATTTATTTTTGACTTGTTTAGCTTTTTTTATTGTTATAATGGTGGAAGTGAGAAAAATTAAACATCTCAGAATACAGGCCAAACTGGCATTGATAGAATATATTGGGCATAAATATAGCAAACAATTAGTGTTTGCCTGTATACACTACACTGTAGTGACTTAAGTGATTTGAAAATGAAATTTACAAGGGGACTTTTCATTGTTTATTTTTTTCTCTAGTACACGGTGAATAATCCTGGGGCAGTTTTGACCTAGCTTCATTTGTCAGGCAGTTCTATGTTTTAGGAGTTTTTGGGTTTTTTAATGCATTTTTAAGTATATATTTTGATAAATATTCCTGAGGGAGGTGGAGATAAAGAACTTAGTAGTGGAAAAAAAACTCTTATAAGGAAGTTAATAATTAAACTTATTTCTATGTGAGTTGTTATAGCATTGACATTTCTTCATGCTATCCATGGTCCAGAGTTTAAATTCTCAAGCCAAGACAGTGATTATTCAGTTGAGATTTTTCCCTATGTGACAGGCTTTTAGGCTACAAGAATGTGGCTAGAATACCCACTGTCACTCCTCAAATAAAGTCTTAAGGAAAAGTCTAACAGGTCTCAGGTTAGTTGGAAGAAGTATCAACAAAAATGTGCCCACTGTATGCCAGGGCAAGTAAAATACCTTATAAAAGACCACATTAAACATGAGACAAACATGGAAAGTATGCAAAAACACTAAAGCAGAAATAAAGACAGGCATAAAGCAGAAAGGATGGAAGAATTCATTTTAGAAGAAAATATAACTCAAAGAGGAAAACAGAAGAAAATTTCTCATATATATTTCATGCTAAAGACAATGTAATTGTCTTTAGAACAATTAGGGAACTCTTAAAATATGAGATGATTAAGTGTGAATGAGATGAAAGGAGAGAATGTAGAGTTAAGTGAGTAGAGGGCCAAAGTGGCACCATTACAGAGATGACTAAATAGAAACCATAGGAACAGTTTAGATAGTGTGGAAAATAAAATTAGTAATAGAAGAAATCTATGAAGTAGTATCAGTGAAATAATGGGATAGAAGCAAAGAAATCAAAGACATTGAAGTTCATGTCATATAGGAAATATTCATCCAAAATAAAGGTAAATTTTACACTGAAGTGAAAACCCAACAAATGGAACTAAAACATAATTATATAATAGTAGAAAATATTTCTGAAATTAAAAGTAGCACCCACAAATGAAAACATACTGTTTTCAAGAAATTCATTAGAGGTACCGATTTCATGACATTCTGGCAAAGTGATCGAATTTCAAGGATAAAGAAAGAATTCATTAGGTATTCAAGAAATTACAGAGGGAATAAATCTGGTTGGCCTCAAATACCTCCATGGAAAAAATTAAGTGCCAGAAGATAATAGAACAATGCTTACAAAATTTTAAGGGAAAAGCGTGTCTTGATAATATTATAATTAGGCAAGTTATTATCCAAGTACAAAATGACAATACTGGCATACTTGATCATGAAAAAACTCAGAGAATATGTTAGTCCTGATGCCATCTTAGAATTAAACTATGTAAGAGATCATTATAAATAACTGAACAGTGAACCTTGAATCCATGTATACAAAAAAAGAGTAAATATGTACATTATGCATAAATAATGTATATTTATTTAAGTATAAAATAGAGATAAATCTTTTTTAGAGGGTAAATGAATCAATCCATCAATAAAAAGTAATATATTAAAAAGAATAAAACTTACTTTTAGATTAATATTCCCTACAGTCTTCAAGTTTCCCTAATACATAGTATGGAACATACAGGAGTTTAAAAATTCTGTTAGGAAATTAAAATTTTTGTGAAAAATGCAGTAATTCTTTATAATCTGAAGGAAGGAAAATTTAGCAATAGAGAGTACCTAATTTTACGAAATATAGAACATCAGTGGAATTCATTAGCATACTTGGGTTTTAGGAAAAATCTGATATAAAGATTCTAAGGTTCTTAGATGGTTTAGAAAAAAAACAGTAGCAAACCCTTAAGAATACTTAAAACTATGTGGTTAGCATCTTACCCACAGGCTTATGCATTAATTCGGTGGTTATTTATTTGGAGCACAAAAATGCAAGGTCCTATGCTGAAACTTTTGACATTTTCTGTTTTCCAAAACCTGAAATTCACATTGTACTATAGGACTTTCACCTATAGGGTTTCAAGCCAAGGTGTCCTATTCAGTTCTTTAAAGTTCTCACAGGTATCACGTACTGTGAAATTCCCATGAAGTCTAAATACTTTTTGGTGTAGTGATTTGGCCAAATAGCAAAAAAGGTGGAATGTGAGTTGTACTTGGATGCATTGTTGGGTTTGGAGAGGCAGAGGTGAGGGTGAATGTATTAAAATTTGGAAAACAGTATAGTAAAGGCACAATGGAAAATAAAAGTAAGTTAGTTAAAGGGCTACAGCAAGGAGTTCATGAAAGAAAAAGTAGAATGTAATAGTGGAAAAGTGTGTTGAATTGGGTCCAATCTTCAAGGGCCTTCAATGCCTATACATAGTTTGGATTTTTTTAGTACTGGAGCATAGTCACTGCGGATTTTCAGTGTGTGTAAAGACTCAAAGGAAGATAATGGTTTTGTGAAGATTGATCTACTAGCACTGGGTGAAGTTCATAAATAAATGTCTTTATTATTTAATTCAGAGTCCAGATATAACCATGCCCATGAAGAGCATGGTTGTTTTCCACCATTCACTGGGTTTCCTAAAAAGACACACTCTTAAATTTTCATTTTCTTTATGAGGCACAATAATGTTTAAATTTAATCATCATATTATTGAGTACTTTTCTGATCTTTTCCATTCCTTTTATAACTCAAAAGTTCTTTTCCATCTCTAGATTAGTTGAGTATTCATTTACACATGTTCTATGTTCCTAATAATATCTAGTTGTGCTCTGTTCTCTAATCTATCAAGAATATATTTTGTTAAATGTTTTTATTTTTACTTTATTTTATTTTTTTAAAAAAATTGTTAAATGTCTTTATTTTTTATTTATTTTTATTTATTTATTTGACAGAGAGAGAGAGAGAAAGCGAGAAAGGTAACACAAGCAGAGGGAGTAGGAGAAGAAGATCCCAGGACCCTGGGATCATGACCTGAGCTGAAGGCAGATACTTAAGGACTGAGCCACCCAGATTCCCATTAAGTGTTTTTTGTGGTTTTTTTAAGACTTTATTTATTTGTCAGAGAGAGAGAGCGAGAGAGCGAGAGAATGAGCACAGGCAGAGTGGCAGGCAGAGGCAGAGGGAGAAGCAGGCTCCCTGCCGGGCAAGGAGCCCGATGTGGGACTCGATCCCAGGACGCTGGGATCATGACCTGAGACGAAGGCAGCCACTTAACCAACTGAGCCACCCAGGCATCCCCCGTTAAGTGTTTTTAAACAAGGATATATTTATGTAGCTTTTGTAACATACTTACTGAAAATGCCTATTTTTCCACATATACTTGTGATTTATCTTTATTGTTATTATTTTTAGGAAGAGGTGAGTTCTAAGTATTTATTATCCTTGTTTTAAATATAATTTAATTATATATTTGCATAACTTGGTTTTTAATAATGACTGTGTTTCACAACAGGCTTGAAATAAAATTCCATCAATTTTTTAATAGTTGGCTCTACTACTAAAAGTTGAGCCTTTACAGGTCAGTTCCAACATACACTGCCCCTAAGCTAGTAGGAGCTTTAGGATTATGTGTTCACCTTATGACACTGGCCAAAGAGAGACAGACCTGGAGGTGCTGCTGGTTTTTTTTCTGCTTTTTTTTTTTTTTTTTGGAACGTTTGGGAAGAAGCAGGAAAGGAATCTTTGGGCTGACTGCTAACTAGGTTCACTTAAATTCAGCTATGCCCTGGTCTTCTCTCTTCCTTATCTGCAAGGAGGCTTCGAAGTTGAGGGATTGACTCAAAAGAACAGAAAGGGAAAAAAAGAAGCAGGAAAGGTCGCAGTACAAAAGGAACAGAGCCAAAGCTCTGGACAGGACAAGAAGGAGCTGAGGTTGAAAGCCTCTGCCTCTCTGGCCCTCTGTTCTCATCCTTTGACTGGAGAAAACAGAGTGGGTTGAGGAACAGATGCTTTTCATTGATCTAACCAGCTAAACTGGTAGTCGCCTGGAGCAGAGCTCCCTTATTTGTCCTGGATCCCCTCTTCCCTCTCCTGGGAGTTCGTGACTCACCCCCAGGGGAGAAGAGCATCCTGAGTAGGGATGGCAAGGAGAGCCAGGACAGAAAAATAGTGTTAGAATCAAAAGGTATCAGGGTGACTGACGTAGAAAACACAGGGTTACCAGATCATCCAAATAAAATGTCCATTAGGACAAAAGAGAGGATGTTTCACCATATGGGCCCCTCTGCCCTTGCCAGGAATGGGAAGGGGCAGGAAGTTTCTGTTAAATGTTTCCTATTGTGGCCTTTGTGCCACCATCATCTGGATGTTGTCCTTAGTTTCCTTCACACTTCACTCCTGGTAGAATTTTTCTGCTTTCAGTTCTTTAATTTTTTTCTTCTGCTATTTTTTGTTTCTCTATCAGGTGATTGTGAGTTACCTCCTTGGACTGAAGAATAAACATTCATCCTACATCTTCATACTTGTTAGTCTTATCCAGCAAAGTCATAATCTCTGTATCTGTAAGATGTGCATGCTGTTTTGTTCTGTTTAGCTGTTCTACCTGCAGGTATTCAATCTTTTCCTTCTGTTGAATGTCAATAACTTTGTCTTGAAGTTTTGTGAAGGCCTTCTTCAGCTTCATATCCATGGGAGCCACCATCTTTGTTCACTCCGGTACTTGCACAGTGGGATAAAGCCAGAAAGGACCATCTTTATTATTTATTATAAATTTTATATGGGAAGATCTATTTCCAATACTTACTTTTTTTCCAACTATCTGATTGACGCTTTTGTGTTGTATCTTCTCTCTACTTACCCACCATGCCCTGGACTATAATTACCGGTTTCCTTGTTTGTATGCTTAAATACCTTTCTACTCATAGTGAGATTCCTGAACCAGTAGTATCAGCATCTCCCGTGGGCTTATTAAAAAAATTGACTCTTAAAGTCCAGTCTGACCAACTCAATTAAAACCTACATTCTATAAAATTTCCCCCTATACTTTGAGTGAACATTAAAATTTGAGAAGAGCTGCCTTATTAGATTACAACTCTTTGAAAGAAGAGACTATATATCTTGTTCATCATCCTTATCTTCATCCCTTTGGGCAATGACTGGTATATAGTATTTGCTCAGTAAGTATTGAGTGAATAAATTAACTAGGTATTTTAATAATATATATAATAAGATATCTGAGCATTATTACTTAGAAACATAAAATTCTAATAAAGTAAGGACAATTTTGAGAAGCTATGTGAGTATATGTGAATACTTACATTAAAAAAAGGAGGTAAATATTTTGACTTGCTCTTATTTTTGGAAAATTTTGTGCAAAATAATTCTTGGACATGTATATTTACCATAGCACCAAATTCAACCTGACTACAAATAAAACTTGTGAATAAGATATTTATTTTGTACAAGACATAGAGATTTATGGAAATCTAACATCAGGAACCTATACTAGAGCCTTCCACCTCGCTGAAGAGGCCTTTTTTCTCTATATTCTCATGGTCATTTTCTTATTTCTTTTGTGACACTTATAGCTTAATCTCTTATCTTTCTGTCTGTTATAATATTTTCTCTTCAAGGATTTGAAACAAGTAATTTTGAAACTTCAGCTTGATAATATACATTTCTTTCTTCTTTCCTCTTTCTTTCTTTCTGCCTCTCCATTTCTTCCTTCCTCTCTCTTTTTCTCTTTCTTTCTTTCTTTCTTTCTTTCTTTCTTTCCTTCATTTTAGAGAGAGAGAGAGAGCTGGAGTAGCAGAGGCAGTGGCAGAGGGAAAGGGAGAAAGGGGAGAGAGAAAATCTTAAGCAGGCTCCACACTCAATGGGAAGCCCTCCAAAGGGTCTAATCTCACAACCCTGAGATCATGACCTGATATGAAATCAAGAGTTGGACACTTAACCAACAGAGCCACCCAGGCCCCCTGATTTATTTCACTCTTACTAGAAAAAGAAAACTGTTTATTACATAAATATCTTAAGGGTATTTATAAATATTTCATTTTCCCAGTTGGTAGTAGTTATACTATTATAAGACACAGTTTGACTACTCAATTTCTCATTGTAAATAAAACATCAAATCTCACCACATTTATTTTATTGTTATGATCATTGCAACAGTCATAAAAACTAAGGAACACAAAAATATGTACACAGAAGTTCAACAATTACCAAGACTTTACACGTATTTCATCACTGGATCCCCAAAACAACTCTTTCAGGTAAGATATCATTTTTTAAATTATTTCAATGATATGTAAATGTAGAGACTGGGGTGGTTAAATGACTAACTAATAAGTTGAATTGAGAAGGAATTTTGAATTTCTGACTGTAAAACTCAGAATATTTCATTGCATAATGTGATACATCATATGGTACCTAAGCTAGAAGGTTAAAAGAGTCCTTCACAGAAGGAGTTCTGGAAACAACAAAAGAGAAAAGAAACAATGCCTGGTTTCTCTGAAGATTTTATTATGTGTTATAAAATAATTACAATAAATATATTTTAAGATAAATTGCCAACTTATTAATAAATCATCTGCTGAATCATTAGTTTTCTTATATGAGCTCATGTATTAAGAACATTGTGCATAAGATTTAATTTTAGCTTTATTTAAAGAATTGATAGAAATATTAACTGTCTTCATAGCTAGACATGTGCTTATGAAAAATTCCAGACAAGATCTTTGTTGGATTTTTAGATATGGAGCCAATGTGGCAGTAGGTCTGGGGTGGATCATAGAGTTCACAACTTCATTGAATGAATGTCAAAATTTTAAGATGTCTTCCATCTTCAGAACAGTCTTACAAAAGAGGAATGTAGTTTATTCTGCTACAAGCATAAAAGCGACCAAGCCAACCCAGGATACATTTGCCCTTTGAAAAGAATCCATTCCCCATTTATCTATTTCAGTGTACCATCTAGGAAGTATTATCAGTGCTCAATAAGGGAATCAACTGAAAGCATCATGGCAATATAAATTGATTCTTTATGTGGAAAAAAAATCCTCAATCTGCTAATGGACAGTTAAATATCTCAGTTTTCATGTTATTTCCTTGGAAACTGAAATACATTTAATCAAGTCCTGGTTAATTGCTCAACATGACTAAAGTTTCTAACATATCATTTTGTCATTGAATGAATAATTACTCAAACAATGAACAATAAATGGCACTGTGGTGAGATCACTATCTAAATTGAGAAATATTCAGCTTCAAATAATTGAACGCAAAAAACTGAAAGTGGAAGTTAATTACATTAAAGGACACAAAGTACACTTGCAAGTAAGGTGGTGCCATAATTGGTTCAGCAGCTCAGTGGTATGATCCATGTGCTGGTACTTTCTTTCTGCATTCTGCTGCACTCAACAAATCACCCGTAATTCCAACATGGCTTCAGCAATTTCCAGCATTGTTGAAAAATGATCATGACTACATCCTCTGAAAGAAAAGGGGAGAATTTCCTCCTCTGAGTTTGCTTTTATTAAAGAAGAAAGCTTTTCCACATACTCAGCCCTTCTTCTGAATACATTCATATTTCTTACTTTTTAAGAGCAAATAATTTTGCTTACTTGACAGTAATTTATGATCACAAAACAATGCAGTTTAGGAAATTACTAAAATATGCTAAAGAAAATATAGTTTATTCCTGGATCTCATATCTAATGTCTCACAACAGACTGTTTAAGCAAGTAATTTATGAAGTGGTAAAATAAAGATAACTTCCCCAAATATATAAGGTGCTTGTGAAGAATTAATGGTTAGTGAAAGAATGCCAATGTAATTTTTCTTTCCCTGAGTATATTTATACTGCTAATTTGAAGAGCACTTATGTAGAAATATTATTGATGCAAGAGGCAGTTTTTAAGTAGCTGAAGTGTCCATCAATAGATGAATGAATAATGATATGGTGTTTATATATGGAATATTATTTAGCCATAAAAAAGAGAATGATCTCTTGCCATTTGCAATGATGTGGATGGAACTAGAGATCATAATGCTTAGTAAAATAAGTCATCCAGAGAAAGACAAATTCATAGGATTTTATCATACATGGAATTTGAGAAACAAAACAAATGAGCAAAGCAAAAAGAGAGAGAGAGAGAAGCAAAGAAATACTCTTAGCTATAGAGAACAAACTGATGATTACCAGAGGGGAGGTGGATGGGGAAATAGGTGAAATAGGTGGTGGGGATTAAGGAGTGCACTTGTCATGATGAGCACTGGGGGATGTATGGAATTGTTGAATTACTATATTGTGCACCTAAAACTAATGCAACATTGTATCTTAACTATACAGAAATTAAAATAAAAAGGCAGTTTTTATGTAATAATTTTGAGTATAATATTAGAATTATGACTAATTTACTTTCCTCTGTGTATTAGTTTTCTATTGCTTCTATAACAAATTTCCCTGAACTTGGTGGCTTGAACAACAAAAATTCACTCTTTCACAGTTCTAGAAGTTGGAGGTCCCTTTGGAGGTTCTAGAGGAGAATTTGTTTTCTATAAATTTTTTAGCTTCTGGTGGCAACTGGCATTTCTTGGCTTGTCGTGAATCATTATAGACTGTCCCTCCACAGTCGTGTTGCACTATCTTCTGTGTGATTTGTGTGATAAAGGGAGAGCAAAGTGAAGGAATAGAGCTCAGATATAAGGAAGTGTATGTAGGCTTGACTAAGATGAAGACATTGTTTATTTTGCTCACTGACATGACTCAGGCACTTAGAAGGGGATCAATCATTGTATAAGCATGAGATAAATATTTGTTGAACAAATGAATGAAATCTAATGTCTTGAAATATAAGTTGGTCTTGGAGACATATGAAAATACAAGAAGACAGAGAGGGGGGAGTGAATAATAGTAAGATTAATGGATTGTAAGGGTCAGAGACTTAAGGGATACTTAAATATTTAGATGTGAGTGAGCTACTTAACATTTTTGAGGGTTTTATTTTCCTCAGAAATAAAATTACAATATACAGTTATATGGAATCACCGCAAAACTTAAGAAAAATGTTTAGCACAGTGCCCAGCACATAGTTTCACTCTCTGCATATTCTCTCTCATTGTTATATAGAGGGTGGGATGTGTACTATTTTCATTTTAATTCCTTGGCTTAAAAAAAAAAAAACTTTTTGCACCATATATGCCTGGATAATCCTATACATTATTGCCAGAATAGTACTTTTATGATTAAAATAAAAGACAACTTATTAAATTGATAGGTAAAAATTTAGTTAAATACAGGGACTTAAGTTTAGAGGCTCCCAGGAAAATCAGAGATCTTTCATTTTTTAAAGCCCATATTGGCATAAAATGATTCTCTAAAATGTTAGCATCCTAAAATGCATAAAACCTTTCTAGAAGTTTCTTTCTTAGGTTATATATTTTATCAACCTGTGTCTACAAACATTATGAACTAGAGCCAACCACGGTGGTTAAGGGCATCAGCTTTAGTAGAGTGGATTAGATTCCATGAAACTAATACAGATCTCTCTCAGAGATATGCAGACTGATTAGGGTTGTACAAAAACATAAAGAGGCTGTGTTCTTCAGTTTCTCCTGCTCACTTGCCATCTCTCCATCATTCACTTTTAATTAAAAGATTAGTGAATAGTTTTGAAAAAAAGAGAGAGAGAGAGAGGAAGTTCCTGTCTACTTTTATGGTTTCAGATAGTGTGGTTATTCCAAGCAAGAATTTCTTGCCAGAAAGACTTGGATAAAATAGAGATCTCAACTTTTCATACATGTATTTTTTCCTTGATGGGTATATTGAAGTTATAAATCATAGAACCATGGTGAACTTTGTTCTCTATTTGCTCTTTTAAAGTAGGCATCATTTTTTTTTTCAGTGTATTTGATCTCTCTCTCTCTCTCTCTCTCTTTTGGTATGTTTATATTTAATATCACATTCTTTTTTTTTTAAAGATTTTATTTATTTGACAGACAGAAATGACAAGTAGGCAGAGGGGCAGGTAGAGAGAGAGGAGGAAGCAGGCTCCCTGCTGAGCAGAGAGCCCGATGCGGGGCTCGATCCCAGGACCCTGGGATTACGACCTGAGCCGAAGGCAGAGGCTTTAACCCACTGAGCCACCCAGGCACCCCTTAATATCACATTCTTGATTGCAATCGAGTTAGGTTTAGATGTTGAATCTCTAAGTTAAAGTGGGTCAGACTTGCTCACCCTATTTCCTAACCATATCCAATATTCTTCAATACTCTCTTGATCTTCTTTATTCAGGTTAGCTAATTACTGAACTCAGTTGAATAGATAAGGAAAAAATACTTAGCTTCTAAGGCTAGGCATATATGGAAATTTTGCAATGACTTGGAAAGAGCACTGAATTATGACATGGGACTTGGGTCTTTATTGTAATTCTGCAACTAACACATTTTGGGCTTTTATTTCCTTATGTTTTATATGAGAAGTTAATCTTGAAGCTTTCCAATGGTCCCTCCTATGTGAATATTCTACTGGGGTCACATGAATATGGGATGATTATTGGATTGATCTTTGAATTTTTGCAGGTGTCATAGGTGCTAAAGAAGGTGGGAAAGAAAGCTAAGGCCAGGTATGAGTGTGTGTGTGTGTGTGTGTGTGTGTGTGTGTGTGTGTTTAAACTTGGGAAAGGGACAAAGGGAAGGTCTTAAGCCAACCCAGGGGCATAGGTTACATTCTAGGCAAGAGGTAAATCCTGGAAGTTTTCAGACTCATCTTTGTCAAAAGACAGCTGAGGAGAGTGAAGAAGGATTTTCTTCCCTCAGGAATGAGACCTATACAATTCTGTTGGTGGCTTCTATTCCTGCCTCAGTCCTCATGTTCCATCCACAAAGCCTTGAAGACAAAGGCAAGGTGAAGGCATATCTCAGCCATGCCTCAAGTGACACTTGACTTAAATAACACAAAAAAGAAATAATTTCAATTAAGTAATTTTTATTTTCAATTAAGTAAATTTACAACCTTTTTATCACTTTGTGTGGCAAACAGATATAAATTTTAAGTAGTCCTAGTTTGAAGAAGCCATTTCAAAAATCCCTTTTAAGAAAAAGAATCTACATTATTATTTTACATGCATTCAGATAAAAATATTTTGCATTGTATTTAATAATTTCTTATCCTAAAAAAGAAAGAAAAATGACTTGCATACCAAGTATATTTTAAGGTCACTGATTTTATTCTAATGATAAATTCTGGAATAAATAAACCAAAACTATATATATATATGTATATACGTGTGTGTGTGTGTGTGTGTGTGTGTGTGTGTGTGTAAGATGCCGAGAGTTTTTCTTTTTTTTTAAGCCAAGGAACTAAGAAGAGAGTAATACATATCCCCCCTCTATGTAGCAATGACAGAATATGCAGAGAGTGCTCATCATGTGCTGGCCACTATGCTAAACACTTTTCTTAAATTGTTACAGTGATTCAGTGTCGTTGTATATCACAATTTTATTTTTGAAGAAAAACCCTAAAAAATGCTAAGTACTTAATTTAAATATCCCCTATAAGTATATATAGATATATTCTCACACACACATACACACACACACACACATACACACACACACACACACACACAGGAGAGACACAGAGAGAGATAGAGAGAGAGAAAAGAGGGCCTTAATGAAGAGAAAGGTATCTCCTGCTCCTGTAATAATAGCATAGGGAAAGAAATGATGTCAGAGTAGCTGGATAACCTTCTTCTACACAGTTTTTCAGTCTGACTGAGACTCTGCCATCTTTAACATGTGTCTTCCTAGGTCATTCTGTTTGTTATCTTGGATACATTAAGCTATAGGGAGAAAGAGCATCAAAGAGCACCTGTGTGATGTTTTTATGGACCAGGTTCAGGAGTATTAATACCACTTTTGCATAACTTTTATACTAACAATTTTTCAAGGTCACCGATATTCAATAATCTAAGTAGGTTAGTGACCTGACATGGTTACTATTAAAAGATATAGAAAATCATATAAACAACTTGGTATAGTAGAATTTTTGTTATGAATACTTATTGATACCTGTTTTATGATTGTTATTATATTGGAATCATAATGATAATAGGGTTTTAATTTAATCAATTGGATATTTTAAATAAACAGATAACTTACATATATAATCTACATCATGTTATGTGTATAATGAAATTTAATCCTTTTGGAAATTTTCTTTACCTCTTCTATTTAGGTGGTAAATGTATCCAATGCAAAAAAAAACGTGCTGTTATTCTTATGAATAATATTCACATATTTTTATTGATGAATAGCATGTTTATTTTATACAAAAAATACTCTTCATTTATTTTTTGAAGATTTTTATTTATTTGTTTGACAGAGAGAGATCACAAGTAAGCAGAGAGGCAGGCAGAGAGAGAGAAAGAGGGAAGCAGGCCCTCTGCTGAGCAGAGAGCCCGATGTGGGACTCGATCCCAGGACCCTGAGATCATGACCCGAGCTGAAGGCAGAGATTTAAGCCACTGAGCCACCAAGGCGCCTCCCCAAAAAACTCTTTAAATGAGAAAATCAGGTTCTACACAGAGATCATAAATCACACAGACAATCCGAAGACACAAATTACTCTGTTTCAAATTAACATCACCTTCATATTGCTCATATATATTCCTAATTATACACTAATGACATTAATTTCTATTTCTATCTTTTTTGGAAAAGTTCAATATATCAAATGTAGATGGTTTCTCTATCCTGGAGAGAAATAGAGAAATTCAAAACTAGGAAACAACATGCATTTAATATCACAACTTTCAATGTAAGTAGAAAATGCTAGTATTTTATTGAATATTAGTTAAATAATTTTTAGAAAGTTGAGAAATACAAACATTAAGTTACACCAATTAGGAGGAGTTTAATGATTTGTTTGTTAAAAACTCATTTGTTATGAAGGAATTTTGAGCTTTTGATCAATCTGGAACATAATGAAACAGAAAAAGGAGATGGTAGATAATATATCTCTACTGACAGCTAATAACAAATATTAAACTCATATTGCTATGGTATCTGAAATTTTTTACTTCTGCGATCTAACCTAATGCTGAAAAA
>PISX010026876.1:0-23804 GCA_004024625.1 Mellivora capensis | reverse complement strand
ACTTCAAAGTATAGGGATAGAGGGAACATTCCTGAACTTCATAAAATCTATCTATGAAAGACCCACAGCAAACATCATCCTCAATGGGAAGAAGCTCACAGCCTTCCCGTTGAGATCAGGAACACGACAAGGATGCCCACTCTCACCACTCTTGTTCAACATAGTATTAGAAGTCCTAGCAACAGCAATCAGACAACACTCTCACCACTTTCATTCAACATAGTACTGGAATCCTAGCCACAGCAATCAGATAGGAAATAAAAAGCATCCAAATTGGTAAGGAAGAGGTAAAACTATCACTATTTGCAGATGACATATAGAGAAAACCCACCCAAAAAAATCCTAAAACACATACAGAATAACAACAACAAAAAACACCTCAAGTAGCCAAAGCAATTTTGAAAAAGAGGAACAAAGCTGGAGTCACCACAATCCTAGGTTTCAAGATACATTATTTGTAGAAATAAAAACAGTATGATAATGATACAAAAACAGGCACATAGATCAATGGAAAAGAATACAGAACCTGGGAATAAATCAACAATTATATAGTCAATTTATCTATGATAAAGGAGGCAAGAATACGAAATGTGGAAAACACAGTCTTTTCAATAAATGGTAATGGAAAAACTGGAAATAAAGGAACTGAACTACTTTCTTATTTTGTACAGAAGAATAAACTCAAAATGGATTAAAAATCTAACACGATACCTGAAATCATAAAACTCCTAAAAGAATACATAGGCAGTAATCTCTTGAACAGTGGTCTTGGCAACATATTTATGGGTTTGTCTCATCAGGCAAGGGGAGAAAAAGCAAAAATATACTATAAAAAAAGATTACAACAAAATAAAAAGCTTTTGCACAGCAAAGGAAGCCTACTGAATGGGAGGCAATATGTGAAAATGATAAAAATGATAAGGGGTTAATATCCAAAATATATAAAGAACTCATAAAACTCAACACACATATATACACCAAAAAATCACTTTAAAAATGGGCACAGGGCCTGAATAGACATTTTTCCCAAGAAGATAGACAGATGGCCAATAAACACATGAAAAAGACCTTATGATGAGGACCAGGTGCTGTGTGAAAGTGTTGAATCACTATACCATACACCTGAAACTAATATTACACTGCATGTTCACTAAGTGGAATTTAAATAAACTAAAAAAAAAAATGCTCAGCATCACTAATCATCAGGAAAATTCAAATCAAAACCACAATGAGATACTGCCTCACATCATTCATAATGACCAGTATAAAAATACAAGAAATAACCTGTGTTGGCAAGGATGTGGAGAAAAGGGAACCTTCATGCACTGTTGGTATGAATGCAAACTGGTACAGCCACTGTGGAAAACAATATGGACTTTCCTCAAAAAATTAAAAATATAATTATCATATTATCCAGTAATTCCACTACTGAGTATTTAAAATGAAAACACTAATTTGAAAAGATATATGCACCCCTTTGTTCACTGCAGCATTATTTACAATAGCCAAATTATGGAAGCAACCCCTGTGTCCATCAATAGACAAATGGATAAAGAAGAGGGGGCATACACACACACACACACACACACACACACACAGAGGAAAGTTATTATTCAGTCATCAAAATGAGATCTTGCTATTTGTGCCAACATGGATGGACCTAGAGGGTAAAATTCTAAGTGAAATAAGTAAAACAAAGAAAGACAAATACCATATGATTTTCTTCTACATGGAATCTAAAAAACAAAACAAACTAAGAAGCAAACAAAAAGAGACTTAAATATATAGAACACACTGGTGGTTGTCAAAGGGGAAGTGGGTGGGGTGATGGGTGAAATAACTTAAGGGGATTAAGAGGTAAAAACACAAAACTTCCTGTTATAAAATGGGTCAAGAAGATGAAAAGTACATCACAGAGAACGTAGTCTATAATACTGTAGTAACACTGTATGGTGCCAGATGCTAACTACAATTGTCATGGTGAGCACTCAGTAATATATATATAACTGACAAATCACTATGTTGTACACCTAAAACTAATGTAGCATTATATGTCAACTAAACTTTAATTTTTAAAAAATGTTCAGCAATGCAAACATGCTAGAACAGCTATACTATACTTGGCTGGAAGACCTACCAGGTGATATGTTCCACATGGAACCCCATTATAAACACCATTTACCAAGGCCGCAAAGATGTGCTGTTGATAAGAGCACTAGCCTCACTAAAACATTAAATAGTAGCTTTACTATATAGATTAGTGATAATATTTGGGAAAGTTGTTATATAATTTGGCTTTGTTATGGTAATGGGATGATAAAACTCTAATTAACAGAAGCCAAGCAAAAAGGTCACAATGATCATGAGTGGCAAGACTGGAATAATAAACAAAGGGACTTAACCCACAGAAAAGTATAGCAATAGTTAATGGAATATGGTAACTCAGAAGCAAGATAGATGGGCAGCCAATAGGGATACTCTTCAATTTGTACCAAAAAGGAAAACAATGGATGACTAAGGAGCTTGAGATGACACCCTGTTAGAAAGACACAATTCATTGTGCATTTCTGGTCCTGAACCAGTTTTCAGACTTGGATCCAATTTTTTGAAGAAGTGGCCTTGTCACTTTGCATGAAGGATCCTGCAAAGGTACAGCAAGTATATATGGTAATCATTCTTTTCCCCAGGGGTTTTTGACCATTTACTCATGGAAACTATACATTGTGGAAAAGAGAATTCTTATATTTTGAGGATTATTGGGAAACGAGTGTGAATTGATAATAAAACCTGGCAACTCAAAGCATTATGATGGTCCCCTGTTAGAATGGAGGTATATTAGTGCTAAATAATGAAGTCCAGGCTAAAGTCCAATTTACAATGGGTCAGCTTGATCTGAAGACCTATATGGTGGTCACTTCTTCATTTCCAGAAAGTACGGTTGGAATTACCATGTTTTACAGGGTGCAATTCCCATATTGGGGTGTGGGCTTCCCCATTATGAATCTTTAAATTCTAAAGGTTAAGTGGAAGCCTGTAAAGCTGCTCCAAGGATGGCCAAAGTGGTAAATCACAAATAATATCACACTTTGGGGAGGAGGGATAGTGCATATTAGTGTTACTTTTATTTTTTTTTTAAGATTTTATTTATTTGACAGAGAGAGTAATCACAAGTAGGCAGAGAGCCCAATGCAGGGCCGGATCCTAGGACCCTGAGATCATGACCTGAGCCAAAGGCAGAGCCTTAACCCACTGAGCCACCCAGGTGCCCCATATTAATGTTACTTTTAAAGACTTCAAGGATACAAGGATGGTGATTATATCTTTATGTAATTCTCCATTTGGTCCCTACAAAAACCAGACAGAGCTTTGGGGATGACTGTAGACTACCAAAGCCCAACCAAGTAATAGCTTAATCATAGCCACTTACTCTAACTCCTAATGATTTACTGGGGCCCTTATTTTATGCCTCTTTTCTCTGTATTTTTTGAAAAAATAACAACATGGAACAGTCCTGATGCCCAAAGGGCTAACACTTTCACAAAGGACCTATTAAGCATCCTATTGAATTGTAAGCTACAGTTGGCTTATTAGCACTTTGTGTTATAGGAATTAGCAAGCAAAGAAAAGCATCACAATCTTGGCAGGGGAAACTGACCTTGACCATTAGGAGGGAGTAGGCAACACCCAACTTGGGCACCTCATTGGGCTTAGTTGCCCATTTTTTAAAAATCTTTTTATTTATTTGACAGAGAGAGAGATCACAAGTAGGCAGAGAGGCAGGCAGAGAGAGGGCGGAAAGCAGGCTCCCCGCTGAGCAGAGAGCCCGATATGGGGCTCCATCCCAGGACCCTGGGATCATGACCTGAGCTGAAGGCAGAGGCCTAACCCACTGAGCCACCCAGGCACCCCTTAGTTGCCCATTTTTTACTATGAATTGACAAATACTACAACCCTAGCCTGAGAAGGGCATGGTAATCAAAGGCTTAAACACCTCAAAGGAAAATCTCTGAATAGCTTAATGTTTTACAATAGTTATACCAGATTTAACCCAATGCCCATAATACAAATGTGGTTATATATTCTAAAACCTAGAACATAATATTGTACTGACTTATTTTTCCCAAATTTTAGATTATTAAATATCTTAATTTTCATGAAGTTAATGGTAAATAGATTTATTCTTTTGCAAATTTTACTTATTTTCACATCACAGCATCTCAGTTAAATGTAGCCTATAGGGTCTTACTGTTCAGAAATACTGTTCCTCTTAAGCTGGAGGTGCCACAAAAATGAGCTTGTGTTCTTGCTTATTTCTGTCCTTTCTCTTTGAAGGTCACTGGATACAACTGGAAAGTCAGACCATGACATCTGTACAAACACTGACCAGCTGTTTATCTTTTCTCTAGGGTCAGAAGATTGGGGGGCAGTGGGGTGGGGAGGGTGATAGAGCCCAGAATGAGGGAGGAAGGCCTTTAGATACACATCATACATTCAACTGAGGCCCCCTAGTGGCTGAGAAAATGTTAGCTAAGTTCGTTCTCAACCCAATTTCTCCCAATTTTAATAGAAATTTGGTGGAGATGCTGCTGTCTCCTTTCCATTTTTCACATCATGGATCTTCATTATTTGCTTTTATTTCAATTCTTCGCCTTCTGGGAGAAATCTTCTGTACACTCCTGGGACATCCTGAAACTTGCTTCTTGGATCCACTGAGTATTGACAATATAAGGTCATCTCTCCTCTCTATTTGGATACACACAAATAGGTCTCTCCCTAGGTTTATTTTCCCAGGCCTTTTGTATAGGTTTAATAGGTGAGGATAATATATATATTTAATGCTACTTCAAAATCATCTCCTGACCAAACTTTTATATCCCTGAAAGTGGATTCTCAACCTCTTTACCAGGCTTCTATAAGATCTTCACAATTTTGGGCTCAGTGTACCCCATACATTCACTAGAGCATCTTAATACAGTAATTATACCTTTGGTTTACTGTTTTCAACTTTAACAGATATATTTCTAGTTTAAACAAGAATTCAAGAACCTATGGTTCAAGTTGAATGGAGTTTGATTCAACAACCACAATGCACAAAGCTGCAAAAATATTGATGACTGTATCTTCCAAAATAACATTCAAACAATGAGCAATTCTTGTGAAAATGGCTTATCTGTAAAACTTTACCAACTTCATAAGAGTGAACTTCAAGAGACAAAATAACTTTCAAGGTATTAATCTTCATGAAGTACTTCCTGTATTTTAATCAAACCAAGCAAAGATATAGCCTAACACATCAAAGATGCATATCCTATGAACTCCAGCATGAATAAAGACTCACACAGTGTTACAGATTTCTGTACTTCGCAGTGGCAGAAAGAGCCATGGAAGGGGCACATGGCAACACAGACACATATATTCTAAGATACATCTCAGACTTCTGGCAAGCAGTAATCCACAGTAAGGAGACACTGATAATGTTACCATGGCAACTGTGGGAACAGACAAGATGGAAATGGAAAAGACTCAAAACTGATAAGAGGTCAGCTATTACTCCCAAACAAGTCCTGCTTGATCAATAAACCAGTAACCTTACATCTTTACCAAATTTTCAGCTTAGTGGTTAGTACAGGTGAATATTAGTGAATTATGATTCTTCTAAGTATCTTTCAGCCACCTGAGAATACTATAATACTTCAAAGTTAGATGTGTTTTTTAAATGAAGGAATAAAATTTTCCCATGGTGTTTTTTAGTTGGAACAAGTTAAGAGTGTAAGGATACCATATGTTCTCTGAGAATTCACATTTTTCTCTACTGTAAAGGACTATGTGACAAGTTTCTCATGCCCTTTCCCCATCATTTAATGCAAATATCTGGACCCTTATTAGTATGTGTACATAAGTACTTAACAGTAGAGAAAAAGGAAATAATTTACTTTATTCATAGTTTGTTACTGAGTTAAGCATCAAGAGATACTCCTTCCTGAGCTGTAGGTGTTAATTTGCTCAGTAATCAAACACTGCCAATTCTCAGCACCTATCACAAGTCCATCTCAAAACTTTCTAACCCACCATAGTCCCTGAGGACTCACGCCTTCCATAAACCATGAGCTATGTGCCAGGACAGAGTATGATACAACCCCAACATGTAGCCCACAAAGAACATCAAATGTCCAAGTGACATTTGGCACCTGATATTTTTCTGTTCATGGACTCATAGAACTTTAGACATGAGTGGACATGAGGTAATCTAATCTGCTTACCCTCTCTACATAAAAATTCTTTACATGTAAAGTGAGTGACTTACCTGAAGCTAAAATATCATTACATGGCAAATATATACTAGATATAGACTCAGTCTTGGGATAGATAGCAAATACTTTGTTGTTTTTTAATTTCAGATCTGAAATCCTCCAGGAAGAATTTCCCTGGGATACCTGATGATTTTTGTAATCCATGACTGTATCAAACAACACGACTGTATCTCCATCCACAGAACCACAAACCAAATTTGCTTCGACTGTATCTCCTTACAGAACACAGAGACAGCTCACCAGCTTTTCCTAGCCCAGCCTGTAGTGCCAGATTTATGGTGCTTTTAAATTCTGCCTGCTAATCCCTTGCTACTTTGCTTTTCCAAATCAAATTCAGTCAGACTTATCTAGCTCTGTCTGAATGTGTCCCTTGATTGAGTGATGTTAGTTCAAGAAAAAACACTCAAATCAATTTAATGCAAATTCCCATTCACAGCCTGGTTGACCCATCAGGATACTGACAATAATAGATTGGAGTACTTAATTCCTAAGGCATGTGACTCATCGAAGCCTTAGTAATCAATTTCCATTGCAGCAACTGCATAATTCGTCTTTGGCACTCTTAAGCTCTGGAATACCAAGTGGTTGTTCGTTTAAAGGCCTACACGTTCTTTTCCAAATAGTGAAGCCTTTCCATGTCTCTGCAATCATTTCCTTATCTAAATTTCCATATGCTGCTCTGGCAAGGTGTCCTACCTATGAAGGCTTTAGATCAATAAAAATAATGGGCATGTTTTCCTCTAGTTGCAGATGCCTAGAATAGATTTCATGCTATTCTGGCAGACAATGGAAAGATGAAATGGAGGTTGGCCATGGCCTCCATCCACATTAGTCATTAACTCTATATAGGACAGCCAGTAGGGATTCTTAATCTGAACCCCACTTCCCAAAGGTCCCCAATCTGTTTTTTTTTACTCAAAGCATTGAAGTGAAGGAGAGCATATACAAATAGGCAACGAGCAGATGGTTTTTCCACTTTAAGGAAAGCATACTATGTTTCATCCAGTCTGCATTTGTATTGTATTTGTCACTTTTCTGTTTGCCTTTGACAAAAGCTTTGAAAGTTGATTAGGCCCTGGGAGTTTTCTCTGGCAACCAGGTAAGCTTTTGCCTCAGTTCTTGAATCCACAGGTAAAAATGTGTTAAGAAATAAGGTCAAACAAATCTGTAGAATAGAAGCTATCATCATAGTTACCTTTTTCTGTAGGAGCCAAGTCCTTACCCATAACTTTGTTCTTGCTGAGGTAGGAAAGAAAATCAGGCATGTTTCCCGTATGATCTGGTGTTCCCCAAATGCAGAAGACCATATGCATTGCCATGTCAGGAAGCTACAGTGAACATTTCCCTCAATTTGATACTTCTGGCCCTTTATAAGTCAACAAAAGTATTAAAGGAACATTTAATGCTCAGAAGGATTAAATATCACGCCTTTGAGAATATGTGTGTCTCACACCTACGGCCCTATCTCTTCTGATGTAAGTCTGCATCCTTTCATCTTATCAGTGAGGAAACTGATGCCTAGAAGAGAAAGTAGAATAAGATAAGGATGTTAGCAAACCTTTACGGGTCTTCTCTGAGTCAGCAGAGAAAATGTAAGAAATTTGAAGATAGTACTTGTGAAAGTGTGAGGAATCAAAGTCCCATTAACAAGAAACATTCTTGTAGTTACCCAGTGTTAAACTAAATTTATATATGTAAATATGCCCATTTATACATTTTGTATGTTAAACCTATGTATGATATATAGAATAGCCTAAGATTTTAATTAAGAATAAACTCCTTCCTCATAAAACTTACTGTCTTTGTCAGTGAAGGCCCCTGTAAGAGAGTACCACAGACTGAGTGGCTTATAAATAACAGAAATTTATTTCTCATAATTCTGGAGACTGGGAAGTCCAAGATCAAGGCATTGGCAAATTCAGCGCCTGATAAGGACTCACTTTCTGATTACAGATAGCTGTCCTCTTGCTGTGTCCTCAATGCAGAAGGGGTGAAGCAGTTCTATGGGGTATCTTTTATAAGGGAAGTAATTCTATTCACGAGGACTCCATTCTCATGATCTAATCACCTCTGAAAGACCCCACCTCCCAATATCCTCACAATTGAGGATTAGGCTTCAATATATAAATTTTGAGAAGACACATTCAGTCTATAGCACTTACAGTATAAACAATATTTTTGTGCTGTGTATTTGGTATTTAGTGATAAACCAAGCGGTGCCCTACACATTGTAGGAATTTAGCAAATACTGGAATGAAGACTCCTTATGCAATTATAAAACCAAAGCAAATTTACAAATTAACTTTAAAACCTACTAAATAACAAAGTGTTAATTAATAGCATTAATGTAATGTGACTTTTCTTTTGGCTTGAAAATTGTTCTATTATTAACCACATTGAAATTTTTTGTGGTGATCACAGCTTTGTAGTAAAGCTTGAAATCAGGAAACATGATGCCCCAGTTTTGTTTTTCTTTTTCAACATTTCCTTAGCAATTCAGGGTCCCTTCTGGTTCCATACAAATTTTAAGATTGTTCCAGCTCTTTGAAAAATGCTGGTAGAATTTTGATCAGGATGGCACTGAAAGTATAGATTTCTCTAGGCAGTATAGACATTTTAACAATGTTTATTCTTCCAATCCATGAGCATGGAATGCTTTTCCATCTTTTTGTGTCTTCTTCAATTTCTCTCATGAGTGTTCTGTAGTTCCTTGAGTACAGATCCTTGTACCTCTTTGGTTAGGTTTATTCCCAAGTATCTTATGGTTCTTGGTGCTATAGTAAATGGAAACGATTCTCTAATTTCCCTTTCTGTATTTTCATTGATAGTGTATAAGAAAGCAACTGATTTCTGTATATTGATTTTGTATCCTGCCACGTTACTGAATTGCTATATGAGTTCTAGTAGTTTGGGGTACTGGCACAAAAACAAACAAATAGACCAGTGGAATAGAGTAGAGTACCCAGATATGGACCTGAAACTCTATGGTCAACTAATCTTCGACAAAGCAGGACAAAATATTCAGTGGAAAAAAGAGTCTCTTCAATAAATGGTGCTAGGAATATTGGACAGCTATGTATAGAAGAACGAAACGTGACCATTCACTTACACCATACATGAAGATAAACTCGAAATGGATAAAAGACCTCAAAGTGAGGCAGGAATCCATCAAAATCCTAGAAGAGAACATAGGAGTAACCTCTTTGACATCGGCCACAGCAACTTATTTTAAGATATGTCTCCAAAGGCAAAGGAAACAAAAGCGAAAATGAACTTTTGGGACTTCACCAAGATCAAAACCTTCGGCACAGCAAAGGAAAGAGTCAACAAAACAAAGAGGCAACCCACGGAATGGGAGAAGATATTCACAAATGACACTACAGACAAAGGGCTGATACCCAAGATGTATAAAGAACTCCTCAAATTCAACACACACAAAAAAGATAATCATGTCAAAAAATGGGCAGAAGATATGAACAGACACTTGTCCAAAGAAGACATACAAATGGCTAACAGGCACATGAAAAAATGTTCATCATCATTAGCCATCAGGGAGATTCAAATCAAAACCACATTGAGATACCTCCTTATACCAGTTAGAATGGCCAAAATCAACAAGACAGTAACAACTGTTGGAGAGGATGTGGAGAAAGGGGAACCCTCTTATACTGTTGGTGGGAATGCAAGTTCGTGTAGCCACTTTGGAAAACAGTGTGAAGATTCCTCAAAAAATTAAAAATAGAGTTACCCTATGACCCTGCAATTGCACTACTGGGTATTTACCCCAAAGATACAGATGTAGTGAAAAGAAAGGCCATCTGTATTCCAATGTTCATAGCAGCAATGGCCACAGTCACCAACTTGTGGAAAGAGTCAAGATCCCCTTCCACAAACAAATGGATAAAGAAGATATGGTCCATATATACTATGGAGTATTATGCCTCCATCAGAAAGGACGAATACCCAACTTTTGTATCAACACGGATGGGACTGGAGAAGATTATGCTGAGTGAAATAAGTCAAGCAGAGAGAGTTAATTATCATATGGTTTTACTTACTTGTGGAACATAAGGAATAACATGGAGAAGGAGAGAAGTGAATTGGGGGAAATCAGAGGCGGAGAGAAAACACAAGAGACTGTGAACATTGAGAAAAAAAAAACTGAGGGTTTTGGAGGGGAGAGGGGTGGGGGTTGGGTGAACCTGGTTGTGGGTATTAAGGAGGGCACACATTGCATGGAGCACTAGATGTGGTGCATAAACAATGAATCTTGGAACACTGAAAAAAATTAAATTAAAAAATTTTTTCACTTGCCAACTTGATACCTTGAATCTGAGCATGGTGAACCACTGTTTGTCATTATTAAGGAAAAATAATAAATTTTATACTGGATGTGGGGTACACTGTAATCGCAACACTTCTGAACATCTGAACTTCTGAACACTTCTGAACAGTTTGTACATATATATGGGTTTGAGCCAACATGTCTGCTTGAGATATGAGTGTGGTAGTGACTATACACAGGTTATTTCTTTTGTTTTTGTACATCAAAATCACTATTCCATCCTGAAGATGTTATCTCTAATATCACTAAGAGCAAAAAGTGAAAAAAGACAGCCCCTTTAATGTCACTTAAAAGGCTGCAAAGTACAGAAGATCTAGAAAAGTTATATCACCAAACAACAGAGATGATATGGCCCTAAAATTTTTCACAGGAAAAAAGTCAGTCACAAAAAGTGGAATAGGAATCAGAATTTCTTCATAACTCTCAACATTAACACTAGATGCCTAAAGGCAATGGATGCAATAGAACAATGCCTTCAAAACTCAGAGGAAGGATGCCTGGGTGGCTCAGTTGGTTAAGCGGCTGCCTTTGGCTCCGGTCATGATCCCAGCGTCCTGGGATCGAGTCCCACATCGGGCTCCTTGCTCGGCAGGGAGCCTGCTTCTCCCTCTGCCTCTGCCTGCCACTCTGTCTGCCTGTGCTCACTCTCTCTCTCCCTCTCTCTCTGACAAATAAATTTTTTTAAAAAATAAAAAAAAAAAACCTCAGAGGCAAAAAAAGATATCGTTCTACTCTCACACTTGATGGGGTTTGTATAAGCAGAGAAATCCAGGTTGAAAAACCATTTTCTTTTTTTTTTTTTGTAAAAACCATTTTCAAACCTATAACTAAAATATATCTTTCATATACCTTTTCTCAGATGCTACTAGAGGACGAGTTCCATCAAATCGAGGATATAAACAATGACAACAGCAACAGTAAGGTATATGATCCAGGAAATGGGAGCTCAAAGGTTGGAGAGCAGAGAAAGTCCCAGATGAGTACTAAGTTATGCCCAGAGCATAATCAATCCTAACTTGTGCTCCCAGAGAAAGTTATGGAGGAAATAAAGGGAACTAATGGATTTGTATTTTGGCACTTAAAAAAATCAGGAGGTACTTGACAGCTCACCTGATAGGTATGTAGAAAACTAAACATTGTACAGAAAAGAATCTTAATTATAGTATATTACCTGACTCAGCAGAGAGAAGTATTTCTAAAGTCATATTGTAAATGCTAGCTTGATTTGGCCAAAAATTATAATTATTTTGAGCAAATCATGGGAGTGGGTAAGCTGAGGCCAGGGATAGGAGGTGGGACTAAATCACCAACACCTGTAATAAGATAATAACCCAACTAATAAAGAAATAAAAAGAAGTACACATGCTCAATGAATAGGTAAATTCCAGATAAAACAACTAAGAGTAAAAGTGGTTCTCTCTAGGGAACACTGGTGGAGGGGGACATATGGGGTAGAAGAAAAGAAGATCACTGTTTTTTCTTTCTTCTTAGGATTTTTTTATTTTTGAGAGAGACAGAGAGAGCTGGGGAGGCAGAAAGGGCAGAGGGAGAGAATCCCAAGCATATTCCCAGCCAAGCACAGAGTCTGACTAGGGGCTCGACCCCATGACCCAGAGATCATGACCTGAGCCAAAATCATGGCTCAGATGCTTAACCAACTGAGCCACCCAGGCACCCCTCATTGTTTTTTTCTTATGCCTTTTATCACTATTTGACTTTTTAACTCCATGAATACATTCCTTTGATTCATGATTTATTAACATTAAGACATTCTGATTGAAAGGATTCCCCAGGCACTGAGTAGGATGAACAAAATATGATTCATACCTAGACATACATTGAGAACTTTGTCATCATCAGAATTTCTAAATTATACCAGCTTTCAGAAAGAAATTCCTTTGTAATTAATATTCCCACAGATATTTTAGCAAAAACATCTATCCACTGGTTTTTTGTTTTTGTTTTTGTTGTTATTTTCCATCCATTACATCAAAGTTCTGGGTGAAAATCTTGGACTTAAACATTCACACATGAGTAATAGTTTGGCTGTTTATAGACTTAAAAGTCAAGATCCTCCCATTAGGAGGAGGAAAGGAAAAGTGAATTGGGGGAAATCAGAGGGGGAGATGACCCATGAGAGACTGCCAGACTCTGAGAAACAAACTGAGGGTTTTGGAGGGGAGAAGGATGGGGGGGTTGGGTGAGGCTGGTGGTCGGTATTAAGGAGGGCCCGTATTGCATGGAGCACTGGGTGTGGTGCATAAACAATGAATCTTGGAACACTGAAAAAAAATAAATTAAAAAAAAGTCAAGGTCCTCAGAGGAACCAGCTGACACTACTGAGGTACTCTATGAATAGTCTCTTTATTAAACTTTCCCCAAAGTATAGACATGGTATAAAGGAAAAACAAGGATGTACAATATTCTTTGGGTATAGTAACAGAGGGAAACATTCCAACTGTAGGGCTGAGGAAGAGGATAGTTATGAGAAACCAGAGAAGTTAGATAATGGAAATTATTATATTATACTGGAACTTAACACATGGAAAAGTCTCCTTCAAAGAGCTACGTTTCAATAATCTAGGATTGTCTACTTCTTTAAGAATCCATTCATATTAATTGGCTTTAAAAGAACATTTACATAATATGATAAATGCCACTCATTATCTATGAGTTGAATCCATAAACCAAAGCACAGAAGACTTAGTTATAATTTATTTTTAAATCAAACGTTGACATTTACAATCTTTTCTATGACTATAATGAACAGATTTTGTAAAAGAGATAAGAGATTGGGTAAATTTAGTAAATTCTTCATCTTTCCCAGCAGACAATAATTCCTGTCTAAACACTCATTCTTTTATTCCTTGTCAGCTTTGAAGTTATGATGCAAACCACAGAATTAGTTTTAAGTCATTGCTTCTCAATAGTAGGATTGGAGCTTGGGAAGGAAACTTGAAAGTCCTGTTTTTGTATCCTTCTGTATTGTTTAAATAGTGAATCCATGCATGCACATGTTAAAACGAGTCAGTGAGATCAGTAAAGATACCACTGCAGTCGTCCAGGAAAGAGCTGTCGAAGGCAGAGGCTTACCGCAGACCAATCCCAGGCACAGACAGCTTCAGCTCTGTGGTGTCTCCAAACACTCCTAGAATTTTTTTCATTTTTCTCAGTATCTTTGTCCTCAGTGTCAGAAGACCCAGGAAATGAGTAGAAGGAACGTAAAATACTGGATTTATCCTTCTTTAAATCAGAAATTATTAATTTGATAACTTGTTTGGTTTTGAAGTGTTTAGAGTATTTTATGACTCATACTTAGTGGGGAACTCAATAACATGAGCTCAGTTCTTAAAAAACATAAGGTTACATTGTTCTCACATTTGCTATGCACTGTGAAATCCATACCCATTACTCTTAGGGAAGGTTACTAAACACAAGGTAAATTAGTAGAAACGAAGAAAGGAAACAAGTGGACCATGCAAGAGGCCCGGAAGAAAAGATGGGTGACTGACCTTCATAAGGAAACAACATAATATGATGAAGCCCTACAAAAGTGCGAACCTGGTAAGCATGAGCAGCTCTCTTCTTATCACATAATCCCCAACAAGCATATGAAGCCAGCACAGGGAATAGCCTTATCATTTTAAGGGTATACAGAAAAGCTTCTTCATATATACCTCATGAATACCACTGAGAGCCTGTGAAGTAAAAATAGCCTAGATGCATACCGTGCATACTGCTATGGAGTGAGGTGTACTGCTCTGAAATGCATATACTGAAACCCTAAGCCCCAACATGACATGGTGAGGAGACCTTCAGGAAAAGATTTTGTTTAGATGAGGTTATGAAAGTGGGATTCTCATAATGAGATTAGTGCCTTTATTAAGGAGGAGTGGGGAGAGGAGGAAGAAGATGAGGAGAAGAGGAAGAGGAGGAAGAGGAAGAAGAAGAGTCAATAGAGTATGCTCTGCCACACAAGGAACAAGATCATGGCTATCTGCAAGCCAGGAAGAGAGCCTTCAGCAGAACCCATACATGCTAATACCTTGATCTTGGACTTCCAGCCGCCAGAATCGTGGGAAAAGAAATCTCTGTTGTTTAAGCAAATCTGCCCATGTATTTTGTTATGGCAGCCCAAGCTGACTAACACAATGATGCAAAATTTGACTGCTGCCCACTCACACCCAACCGTGGTGGATAGCACTGGATTCTAGTTTTAAAACTATTGGGCTGGCATTGGGAAATAAAATGTGACCTGAGAATGCTAATGCTTGTCAGCAACTGGATTACTCAGAATGCTTCTTGCTACAAAAACAAAAACACCAGTTAAAATGGCCAAATCAACAAGACAGTAAATAAGTGTTGGAAAGGATGTGGAGAAAGGGGAATCCTCTTACACCGTTGGTGGGAATGAAAGTTGGTGCAGCCACTTTGGAAAACAGTGTGGAGATTCCTCAAAAAATAAAAAATAGAGCTACCCTATGACCCTGCAATTGCACTACTGGATATTTACCCCAAAGATACAGATGTAGTGAAAAAAAGGGCCATCTGTATTCCAATGTTCATAGCAGCAATGGCCACAGTCGCCAAATTGTGGAAAGAGTCAAGATGCCCTCCAACGGACGAATGGATAAAGAAGATGTGGTCCATATAGACAATGGAGTATTATGCCTCCATCAGAAAGGACGAATACCCAACTTTTGTATCAACATGGATGGGACTGGAGAAGATTATGCTCAGTGAAATAAGTGAAGAAGAGAGAGTCAATTATCATATGTTTTCACTTACATGTGGAGCATAAGGAGAGAAGTGAATTGGGGGAAATCAGAGGGGGAGATGAACCATGAGAGACTAGACTCTGAGAAACAAACTGAGGGTTTTGGAAGAGAGGAGGGTGGAGGGGATGGGTAAGCCTGGTGGTGGGCATTAAGGAGGGCACGTATTACATGGAACACTGGGTGTGGTACATAAACAATAAATTTTGGATCAATGAAAAAAAATTAAATGTAATTAAGAAAAAAACAAACACACAAAAAACTTGATTTTTAAAGTACCTCTACTCTGGTTATCTTTCTCACATAATATGATTGTAGAAGTAGGCTCAACACTGATGCCAGCAGCCCAGAGTCTTTAGTCTAACATTTTTAAAATGTTGAATTTTTTCCACATCTTTTCAATTTATGGTAGCTCGGTGACCTCCACGCATCTCATTTGACTTCCAGGCAAAAAGAAAGGAGGAGGAGCAAAAAGGCCTGTCCCTCCTAAGGCTTTGATGAGGACCAGGCTTCCTTTTCTGAATAAAAAGGACGTTCCCCTATAGCTCATTTGCCAAAATTAAGTCATATTCCCTGCCCTCCCCTTCTAATCCACTGATATCAATCTGAGGAAATAAATATCCATGAGTAGTCTGGACAAATCATGATTTGTTAGCCAGGGTAAGAGCCTAACCTACTTGAGATCATATATGGAGCACTATCTGCTCCAGGAAAAACTAAGAGTTCTTTAGAGGCAAAAAGATATGGGTAGAGAAGCCATATATCTTCCCACTTACCTTCTCTGCCTTGAATGTAGAATAATGCAAGGGCTGATGGGCAAATATCTCATATTCCATCAATGTAGCTAAGTTTCCATGTAGGAGTTTCAGCCATTCAATTTCCTTTTATAATTAAGTGCCCCCAGGGTACCTGGGTGGCTGTGTGGGTTAAGCCTCTGCCTTAGGCTCAGGTCATGATCTCAGGGCCCAAGGATTGAGCTCAGCATCTGGCTCTCTGCTCAGCAGGGAGTCTGCTTCCCTCTCCCCCTCTGCCTGACCCTACCTGCTTATTATGATCTCTGTCAAATAAATAAATAAAATCTTTAAAAAAAATTAAGCCCCCCCCAAATGAATTTCTAATGGTAATTTATCTTGGTATATATTAAAACAGAGTGACATTTGAACAGAGTGACAATAATGTAGATGACACCTAGCTGAGAATGATATGGGCTCCCAGAGTGAACTGAGAGAGTTGGAGGCAGACAAGTACAGGATGGAGAGCTGATAGAATCAACAGAGGTGAATGCCAGAGAAACTTCTTCCCTACTTCCTAAAAGGGCATAGGCAGCTATTAAATCCTATCAATACTGACTTATAACCTCTACAGGAAGAGGAGGTAATAGTATTGTGCAAAGTATTTGCAACTAGCACTGTTTCAGCAAGATCACACAAGATTTTCAAAAAAGCAAAATATGGCTATTGCTATAACTGCCCAGTATATATACTGCAAGACCAACAGCACTTTGCTGATAGTGAATCTCTTTCAAACTCTAATAGCTACCTGCTATAACTTTATATGTGAAGTCAATGAATTTCAGGATTTGAATTGTGAGCTTTCAGAAACTTCACACATAATATTTTTTCATTACATTAAGTTGTATGCAGAGAGATATAGAGGTTTCTATAATGCTGGGTAAGTGCAGTCTTGCTTTTTGATGGAGTTTCAACAATAGAACTAGTTTATTACACCCTCGAGCTACATCCCTATCTGATATGGTACAGTAATGAGATTTTTAATACTTATTAACCTCATGAATTTTGCAAACTGATAAAATTGAAAGAAGGAACATCTACTGCATCACTGAGACTTTATTCAATGATTCTGTGTCTAATATGTTAAGGATATTAAGTTACCTCCTTCTTAAAGCTTAAAGAATAATTTTGAGCGATTCCTTGATTTTTTTTCTTTTTGACACAAATCTTTCTGACCATAATGTATTATTCTTTGCATCCAATTTGGATATAAGTTTTAAAACAAAGCATGGTTTCAGTTCAAGCTAGAAATATACCTCTGTTTTTCCATGACTAACAAATTCTTATGTGGTGCCAAAATAATATTTTAAAAGAAATGCATTTTGAAAATAAAATTAATAAAAATAAAAAATAGATATAAGAAAAGTACTCTGTATAAAATATTAACCTTATCTCTCTCCTGGTATCCCAGTTAAAAAAATTCAAAATTAAGGATAGAAGACTCAGATTAAATAATAGCCACCATTTAAATGCTTACCATATACCAAGTCCTGTGTTAAGTGATTTATAAAAACCAAATGCCCACAAACCCTAAGACATGGGTATTTTTAACTCCTAAGCTTGTTTGTGTATCTATAAAATGGACATTTTAATTCTACCAATATCATAGGACCCCAGATAATAAGTGAAAGAGCTAACAATTTGTACCTTCTCTAAAGGTCTGGCTTTCCCAAACTTACCAGTCACTTCATGCTCATGCTATGGAGAAAGGCCCTTCACTCTACTTCTTCCTAAAGATTTGGAAATGGAATTCTGCCTCTTACATTTCAGATTTATTTTCAGAAAACAAACAAACAAGTATAAATAATGGGAACAGATTTTAATTAATCTGGCCTGGGAGAAACAGGAAAGGATTCACAGAGTATGCCACACTTAACAAGCCTTAAAAATGAGTAAATGACTACTAATTGTTAAGAAATAATCTCTACATTCTCTTTGGTATTATAAGCCTGTCTATGAAAACTATCAATGCTTTTTGTTCCAGTAAATCTGAATTATCTAGAACACTGCTATTCAATAGAATTCTCAAATAATAATGGACAATAGAAATCTTATCTGTGCAGTCAAATATGGTAGCCTCCAGTCACACGTGGTTATTGAAAATGGGAAATGTAACTACTGTGATTGATGACTTTTTTATTTGATTTGATTTTCATTACTTCAAGTATAAATAGCCATTTTGGGCTAGAGGCTCCCATGTTGGGCAGTACAGAAATATGGCCTGTTTGCATGCCTTGAATCTGTAGACTAAAGGTGGAAGAGATAGGCGGATATTTGAATGGAAAGTAATGAGTTTGGAGGGAAAGGTCTCAGCAAGAAGATTTCATACACTTGCTAACCATTCATAATTTTTATCCTGAAGGCAGTAATGGCTAGTGAAAAACATTTAACATTATTCCTTCTGAGATTCCTCTAGAAATCTTATGATTGGTGTATATGTATGTTTATGTATTCATAAAACCATAGAGAACTTGGTTTAAGCAATATGGTAAGTAGATGTTTCATTTATTCAGCTGTTTTTCTCAAATGAGGGCAACCCTTCATCTATTTTTACCATGAGTTAAATGAAAAAGTCATTCTGACATTTAAAATGGTAAGAAAGACTTTAGTCAAGACCGTTGCAATAGGTGTCTAGACTATTACAATGGGAGAGAGAGATGGGGCCCAACTTGGAACACAGTATAAACAGCTGAGACATTATAGCCAAGGAGCTGAATTGGGGGATTGGTAGATGGAAAATTACTAAGAGGAAACATCAAGGGTATGGGATTCTTGCTGAAGGGAGGCCAGGTAATCAGATATCACCAAGTGATGGTGGGGAATGGGGATTTTGATCAGCTATCCAAGACTGAGAGGATTCTGTCTAAACTGACTTAGCAGATTTCCTGCTTCACTGAGGCTGGCCAGGATAAAGACAGTACAGAAACAAGGTCAAGGCCTAGCTGGGCTCAGAGGAACCTGACTCAAGTTTAACCAAAGAGAGTCTTTGTCACAAGAAGCTTAATACTATGACATTCACTGGGAGAGTAGATGGCAGGTGAATAGAGAGTTTTCAAAGACCCCTATTTTCCATAAATAATGTGAGTCACAATACAATATGAAATTCTTTTGCTCTGCTCATTCTTAGTTTTCCACAGAAGAAGCAGTAGGCTTATTTATGTAAGAAGAAATAGCTCTAAGAGAAGGGTCATCAGGAAAGATATAAAAGGGTGGTAGGCATCTGTTGTGGAAATCAAGGGATGTTCACCATTACTCAATCCTAAGAACCAGAACTCTCATTTGTTGTCAGACAGCTTGCCCTCTCCACAGCTTTCTTTAGCACACTTCTTCTGTTCCTTTCTGGTTGCAATAGATTAGTTTGCCCCTGACTCATAAATTTTGGGTGTGACTCCTCTTCAGAAAGACAGACAAAGGAATTGAGGGTCCTCACAGTGAATGGGAAGAGAGTTGCTAGCACCCGGTGAAGTTGGCCCAGGAGTCAGGTGGAAAATGTCCTTTCATGATTTCTCCCACAAGGACTTAGTCAATGAGCACTATAGTTTTTCCAGCAGCTTTAAGCATCAGTCTCCCCATCCTGCTGGTTTTCTTGGGGCTTATCTTCCTGCAGCATCTTGTTCCTCCCTCAAGAACTGACCACTTGCTCACTGTTCTATCATTTAGAGCACCTACCACATAGTGCTAATGAAAAAGCTAGTAGTGAAAAGATTATTTTTTTAAAAAGCTGAAAGAAAGGAACCAGGATTCTCCACCCTGTGAAGCTTTGGCACAGCTGCCTTGTGCAGAAGCATTTAAGGATGGCTATCAGAGACCGGCCTCTCCCACCTGATCCTCTGAACAAACCTTCCACTCCCAATTCCTCCTCTGTTACTAGCTCAGCAACTTTTGGCTACAAAGATGACTGCCCTTCCCAGCTGCTTTGTCAACTCCAATATTAATTTCCTAAAAACTTCCTGACCACTGTTGATTCACTTTAAAGAAAGAGACAAGCTACTTTTGTTTTACATTTCCTTGTAGATTCAGCATGACTGCACAGGGTTAGAGATTAATGGATGGAATATTCATTTCCTGTAGCAGATATTCATAAACATAAACCCTCACAGGATACACGGGGCTTTTCAGAGAATTGTTCAGAATACTTTGTGGTAGCTGGTTTACACTGAAGCTACGCTGTTGAGGAGAAATAAAATATTTGCGGCTACATTGAAATCTAAAATCTTTAGAGGGCGATACATAAATTTACAGTGGATTTTGAAAAATGAGTTTGGTTTAATTGTAAATAATGACTTGGTAGTCCTGTAATTTGGGGTAGGGGAGAAAGAGGCTACAGTTTAGTACCAGACCTATAATGAAATATATTTGTGCCCTCGTTCTCTTCAAACATGAAAACAGGCGGTCAGGGGGAAAAAAAAAGAAAATGTAGAAGCCCTGAGTGAGATAATGGGATTTCTCTTAATTTGATTTGCTGTGGAGAATGCTGACCTATTTAATACATCCATGTGGAGTTGCTGTTTATATTTTGGTTTCTAATTAGCATAGTCATTCTGAAGCCTCTAGCTGACTTCCCCTTCCATATAAATCTAATTTGGCCTTGAGGAGGGTTATTAGAGCAGTGCAAGGAGCACAAACAAAGGGAAATGTCTGCCAAACAGCAGGCAGGCTTAATGCATCTGGGGCATGCGCTGAGGCCAGCAGCCAGGCTGGTGTGTGGTGCTGTGGAGAGCAGGACTGATGGTGGTTGGACAAGCAATCCATCACCAGCATCCCTCCGATCCTCCTCAAGCCCAACCTGCCCCAGCCTGTGTAGCCTGGTGGAGGCAATTTCATAATAAAAAAGGAATGATATTGAGGGAATGTGAGAGCTATAAAGAAAATGTTTAAAATTGATTTTGAAAGTTTCTAAACTAGGCCATAGAATGGATAGTCTGTATTGAAGTAAATGCTTAGTCTCCCTCCTAAAACTCCTTGTAAAGAGTGACATTTCAATTTTCCCTGGCTTTGGGGAGCTTGATTTTTTTTTTTTTTTTTACAGCTCTACAACTCAGTCTTTGAGAAGTACCTTCCAGCAGTGATAATAAAGTATACTGAGTGAGGATATGGACAACAATGATAAAGAGGCACTAATCCTTATTCTGTGTGAAAAATAGTCTGAAGGCAGATTCTATCCCAAAGGGGAAGAAAGAAGAATGCTAAACATGACTAGCAGTAACCTATTTTTCACCAAGCAATTGGAGCTCGAGTACATTTTGACTAAAATGTTGTTTGTGGGAAAGAGCAAGGGACTTAGACTCTTTGTAAAGGGCATTGAAGTCCTAACTTACAATCTTGCAATAACTCTAAAGAAGAGAGATAACAAGGTTCTTTTGAAGAGATTTAGGGGGGCTACTAACATTGATCTGGTGGGTCCTTTACGGGATCTACATTTGTAGTTCACAATTTGTCTTAACTGATTTCTGCATGCTTTCTGAATGCTTTCAAGGGCTCAGTGAGCTCTGTTCCTAAAGGTCTGTGAGAGCACTGATGAGCATAACTTACTGCAAAACTTTCTCCTACTGTGAGGAGCAGAATGCTAATGATGTGAATCTGTTCTTTTCCAGCACAGTGAGAATTACAGCTCCCCCGAGAATGCATTTAAAACTCTCTAGGATTAAACTTTATAAAATGCACTTCTGTCACATTCTGCATATTCTATTTAAATACACATCTATCAATAATTTATTGTATACAGGCAGTGTTAAGAGTTGCAGATACATGAGCTTCTTATAACCCAAACAAAAGGAGAAATCACATAGATAAGTAAATAGCAGATAACTGTAGACAGATATTGGACATTTAAAAATTAAAAGAAGCTTTTTCACTCAAAGGAATTTTTTAATGTGATAGGGTGGGAGGGTAGTTTCCAAAAAAGAGATAAATGAAAATATCTTTCTTAGGTAATTCATTTTTTATTTTTTCACTTTTTTAATATTGATTTATTTATTTGAGATAGAGAGGGAGAGAATGGGGCAGGGGCAGAGGGAGAAGGAGAGAAAGAATCCCTGCTGAGCTTGGAACCCAACGGGGGTTCCACCCCATAACCATGAGATCATGACCTAAACTGAAATGGAGTGTTGGATGTTAAACCAACTAAGCCACCCAGGTGCCCCATTCTTAGATACTTTTAAAGGTGGGTAGACAGATTTCAGGTGGAAGAAAAGAGGAACATACCTAAGACCCTTTGTCTAAAGCAATAGTGGTTACATGAACTAAGGACTCTGCTTAGAGTTTAAAAACCTCTTCTTACTTTTATTTGTTTATTCTTTTTACCCTACCCTGATCCAGAAACAGTTTGCTTAAACTCACTGCACAGCTACCCATGAGATCAGGCAACTTGTCTCATGGCTCTTGGCATCCGCTTCTTCATCTGTCAAAAATTGATCAGAATCAAACTCTAACCAAAAAGGCAAAGAATCTGTACTCAGAAAACTATAAAGTACTCATAAAGGAAACTGAGGAAGACACAAAGAAATGGAAAAATGTTCCATTCTCATGGATTGGAAAAAAAATTTGTGAAAATGTCTATGCTACCTAAAGCAATCTACATGTTTAATGCAATCCCTATCAAAATCCCATACATTTTTTTCAAGGAAATGGAACAAATAATCCTAAAATTTATATGGAACCAGAAAAGACCTCTAATAGCCAGAGGAAATATTGAAAAAGAAAGCCAAAGTTGGTGGCATCACAATCCCAGACTTCAAGCTCTATTACAAAGCTGTCATCATCAAGACAATATGGTACTGGCACAAAAAACAGACACATAGATCAATGGAACAGAATAGAGAGCCCAGAAATAGACCCTCAACTCTATGATCAACTAATCTTCGACAAAGCAGGAAAGAATATCCAATGGATGGGGCACCTGGGTGTTCAGTGGGTTAAGCCACTGCCTTCAGCACAGGTCATGATCTCAGGGTCCTGGGATCAAGCCCCGCATCAGGCTCTCTGCTTGGCAGGGAGCCTGTTTCCTCCTCTCTCTTTCTGCCTGCCTCTCTGCCTCCTTGTGATTTCTCTCTGTCAAATAAATAAATAAAATCTTAAAAAAAAAAAAGAATATCCAGTGGAAAAAAGACAAATGGTGTTGGGAAAATTGGACAGCCACATGCAGAAAAATGAAACTGGACCATTTCTTTACACCACACATGAAAACATACTCAAAATGGATGAAGGACCTCAATGTGAGAAAGGAATCCATCAAAATCCTTGAGGAGAACACAGGCAGTAACCTCTTTGACCTCAGCCGCAACAATTTCTTCTAGGAACATTTCCAAAGGCAAGGGAAGCAAGGGCAAAAATGAACTATTGGGACTTCATCAAGATCAAAAGCTTTTGCACAGCAAAGAAAACAGTCAACAAAACCAAAAGACAACAAACAGAATGGGAGAAGATATTTGAAAATGAAATATCAGATAAAGGACTAGTATTCAGAATCTATAAAGAACATATTAAACTCAACACACAAAGAACAAATAATCAAATCAAGAAATGAGCAGAAGAACAGACATTTCTGTAAAGAAGGCATCCAAATGGCCAACAGACATGTGAA
>PISX010026875.1:0-23789 GCA_004024625.1 Mellivora capensis | reverse complement strand
TTAACTGTTTGTTACAGTAATATAGAGTTCTTAAAATAAGCTGGCTTGCATAAGGTTGAAATATTTCCCATTTTCAGTTCAGAGTCATTGGTATCAATGGACAGAATGTCTAGCCTTCGGAGACACAGCTTCCTTTGGTTGTTTTAGCTATTCCTTCCCCAAATTTATATACTGGAATCTGGGTACAAATACATCTGTGATCCATCACTGGCAAGAGGAAATGGAGGAAGAAAAACAATTTAAAGATGTTTTAATTTTAAGTCTAAAGTGGGCAGACAGTCCTTTTCACTCATATGCCATTGGCTTGAACCTGGTGGCTTGTCTATTTGTAGGGAGGCTGGGAGCTGGGTGACAAGGAGCGTAGCTTGGCAAAGTGGAGAGAGGGAGAACCAGCACTAAAGGAAGGGGACAAGGAGAACTGTGAATGTTCTGTGGGTTCTATCATAGTTGCCAATGTTTAAAGACCAGGAAATTTCAATTCATAAGCAAAATTTCTGGCCTCTGTTGAAAACTTGGTCCTGCATTTCTAAAAAATAAATTTTAGGGAGAGAAAATGTGCAAGTGGGGGTGGGGAGGGAAAATGGGAGAGAGAGAATTCCAAAGAAGCTCCATTCCCAGGGCAGAGCCCCAGGCAGGGCTCAATCTTGCCACCTGAGATCATGACCTGAAATCAAGAGAAAGACGCTTTACTGACAGAGCCACCCAGTGCCCTGTGCCTGCATTTTTAAATGGCATAACTCAGTTCTGCTAGATTTATCAACCTCAGGGTACACAATTCTAGTTCAACATCAGCATTTATAAAGATGTGAGTACGTAAGTAAAGAAAACTTTTGTAAACTGTAAGGCAATATATACATCCTTTGAATGCATACAATATACAATCTCTTTATAAAACATGCTGCAATTAAAATTGTGATAAATAGGGAAATTATCTTAATGAAATTTTTTGAGTGGAAAAAGACCAGAATTCTATACAAGTGTTTTAGAATGTAATATGTATTAAGTAAAAATAACACGAAGTGGAAATACTTATTTTTAAATGATAGAGTCTTTGTAATAGTTTTTTTTTAATTTAATCTCAAAGAAATTATGTATCCTTAGTAGGGATAAACATTGCAAATATAAATTAGAGATATCATTGCCCAGAATGTGAATATATGGCTAAATTTTTATTGGACACATTGGTGAAACACTTAAAACACCTGTGTCATTTGCTTTTATAAATCATGACAGTATAGATTTTAAAAAATGACTGTCACACATGCTACACATAACACTGAAGGTATTTTCAGGTTTGGATTGGCATTTCATTCACACAAGCATGGGCTGCCATCTGATACCAAACTCACTTTAGTCTTTCTGCAAAAATACAGGGTGGGAATCCCAAGAGACCTGACAGCATCAAGGGTATAGTCTTTAGAAAGGAATCCTTACCATACTTAAGGACACATTATTTAGACCACTCAAGCATCAGTCCTTTTATAAGGGATGAGACCATGTATGCTGAAGTGGGAACCATCCTGGATTTGGTTAGACTTACTCAACCCTGGACCAATGTCTTGTAACATCCCTTGAGCAAAATTTTCAGGTCCCTCTAGGAACAGCTTGAATAGAAGACTATGTCACATGGGGCTTGGGGGCCTCGATAGCTTTTAATAGCCCACTCCCAGCCCTGCAAACCCAAATGCAGTTCATCAAATATGAATTATTTTTGCAATAAACATCACTGCTTAGTAACAGAGCTTAGGTGCTGCAGTTACCTTAAACCATCAGGTTTCCAGGGAAATGGTGCTAGTAGAGGTAAGTCATTCTTATCACAGAAGCAGCGTTTAGACTTGCTGTTAGCCCTTCTCAAACACTCACTTAACTCTATATATGTATGTTTGTAGTTTAATGAAACTTATGATGGGTAAAGTTCTTTAGACATGGTACCTAAGACAGTCTGGGCAATGAAAAGCATCTTACAATTTCGATGAGAGGAATCTTGAAAATATGAGGACACATTGGTTAATATTTGGGGTCCTCCTGAACCTCATTACCTCATACTACTTGTGTGGATCATTTTCACAGGCCTTATTATCTAATTGTGCTTGGCAGATAGTGGTCATTATGTTACTTAGGATTAGGATCAGCATATACATGATTCTCTCTAGTTACAGGAAAGCCAAGCTTTTTAATTTTCTACTTATTCTCACTCCTGTTACTTTGTCCCATGCGTGTTTTTATGTATGTGTGTAAATGTGTGCATAGTTTTATGTACTTGACAATTGAAGAGAACATTTAATAAAATAAGGAACATTCAGGAGTTCTCAACTACAGTTGTTTTTTTTTTAAAGAATTTATTTATTTGTCAGAGAGAGAGAGCCAGTGAGCGAGCATAGGCAGACAGAGTGGCAGGCAGAGGCAGAGGGAGAAGCAGGCTCCCTGCCGAGCAAGGAGCCCGATGTGGGACTCGATCCCAGGACGCTGGGATCATGACCTGAGCCGAAGGCAGCCGCTTAACCAACTGAGCCACCCAGGCGTCCCCTCAACTACAGTTTTAACGAGTCTTTGACTTAGCAGATGATTTCTGGCAAAATGGTATCCCTACTTTGGCTGGTTCCTTGAGATCAAGTTTCAGGAGAGTTGATATTGGCTGAAGAAATAGATCTCTATATCTAAATGCATAGGTGATTGAAAGATGGGCAGTATCTTTGTTTGGGGAGCTATAACAAAAATAGAATCAATTGGATGACTCAAACAGCAATTTATTTCTCACAGTTCTGAAGACTGAGAAATCCAAGATCAAGGTGCTGGCTTATTTTGTACCTGGTTTACAGATGGAGGCTATCTTGCTTTTTTCACATGATGAAGAGAGGGAGAAGAAGGAAGCTTGCTCATGTTTCTTCTTACAAGAGCACTAATTGAGGTACCTGGATGGCTCAGTTGGTTAAGCATCCGTCTTTGGCTCAGGTCATGATTTCAGGGTCCTGGGATCAAGCCCCATGTCAGGCACTCTGCTCAGTGGGGAGTCTGCTTCTCCCTCTCCTTCTCCCCCATGCACATGTTCTCTCTCTCAACTAAATACATAAAATCTTTAAAAAAAAAAAAAAAGAGCACTAATTCTATCATGAGGCTCTACTGTTATGATCTAAGTACCTCCCAGAGCCCCATCTCCAAATATCATCCTTCTGTTGAGGATTACGTTTCAACATATGAGTCCTGGGGGCACACAAACATTCAGTTCACAGCAGATATAGATGACAGATGATAGATACACAGATAAATTAATTAATAGATAGAAAAACCCTACAGAAAAATAATGACAACTCCCAAATTATACGTCTACCCTAAAAATTTTTCTGAACTGCAGACTCATATGTTTAACTCAGAATCTGCACCTGGATGTCTAAAATCCATTCTAATGTAACAGGCTCAGTAGTGAACACTAGATAATTTTTCTACTTTTAAACTGCACTAATCCTACTTCATCTTTACTTTTTCCATACTGTTTAAAGATGACTTCATCCCACTAATTGCTTGGGTTAAAAATCTGAGTGTTATCTTTGACACAATTTCTTTGGCCTTCAATTTTTTGTGTATGTTGATTTTTTATTTATTTTTAGAATTTTAATTCCCTGTAGTTAACATACAGTACTATATTGATTTCAGGTGTATAATATAATGATTTAGCAGTTCCACATATTATTCAGTGCTCATCAAGATGTGGGCCCTTAATCACCTTCACCTACTTCCCCCCTCCCCAGCCCACCTTCCCTTTGGTGACCATCTATTTGTTCTCTATAGTTAAGAGTCCATTTTTTTGGTTTTCTTTTTTTTTTCCCCTTTGCTTTGTTTTGTTTCTTAAATTCTGCATATGAGTGAAATTATATAGTATTTATCTTTCTCTGACTGGCTTATTTCACTTAGCATTATACTCTCTAAGTCCATCTATGTTGTTGCAAATGAGAAGATTTCATTCCTTTTTATGTCTGTATAATATTCCATTATATATGTGTGTGTATAACATATATAACACATATATAATTAATTATATAATATATAGTTTATATGTTATATATCATATTATATATATTCCATTAATGTGTGTGTATATATATATATATATATATCTCCATTCATCAGTCAACCGACACTTAGGCTGCTTCCATAATTTGGCTATTGTAAAGAATGCTACAGCAGGAGCATCTGGGTGGCTCAGCCAACTAAGCATCTGCCTTTAGTTGGGCTCATGATTCCAGGGTCTTGGGATCAAGCCCCACATCGGGCTCCTTGCTCAGTGGGGACCTTTCTTCTCTCTCTCTCTCTGCTTGCTGCTCCCCCAGCCATGCTCTTTCTCCCTCTCTGCCAAATAAATAAATACAATCTTCCAAAAAAAAAAAAAAAGAATGCTACAATAACCATAGGGGTACATATGAACTAGTGTTTTTGTATTATTTGGGTAAAAACCCAGTAGTGCAATTACTGGATCATTAGGTAGTTCTATTTTTAATTTTTGGGGGGAACCTGAACAACATCTTCCACAGTGGCTGTACCAGTTTGCCTTCCTACAAAAAAGCGTGCAATGCTTACTTTTTCTCCACATCCTTGCCAACACTTGTTGTTTCTTGTGTTTTTGATATTAGTAATTCTGATAGGTGTAAAGTAGTATCTCACTGTGGTTTTGATTTGCATTTCCCTAATGATGAATGATGTTGAGCATCTTTTCATGTGTCTGTTGGCCATCTCTATGTGTTCTTTGGAGAAATGTCTATTCATGTCTTCTGTCCATTTATTAATTGTTTTATTCATTTTTCATGTGTTGAACTATGTAAGTTCTTCATGTATTTTGGATACATGGAAATGTCTTTTACAAATATCTTCTGACATTCGGTAGGTTGTCTTTTTGTTTTGTTGGTCTTTCTGTTGCTTTGCAGAAGATTTTTATATTGATGCAGTCCTAATAGTTTATTTTTTGCTTTTATTTCACTTGCCTCGGGAGATACATACAAGAAAGATATTCTTATGGCTGATGTCAGAGACATTGCCTGTGCTCTCTTCTAGGACTTTTAGGGATTTTTCAGATTCAGGTCTCACATTCTTAATCCATTGTGAGTTTATTTTTGCATATGGTGTAAAAAAGTGGCCCAGTTTCATTCTTTTGCATGTAGGTGTCCAGTTTTCCCAACACCATTTATTGAAAAGACTGTCTTTTTCCCCATTGTATTCTTGCCTTCTTTGTTGAAGATTAATTGACCATATAATAAGGGGTTTATTTCTTGGCTTTCTGTTCTCTTCTGTCAATATATGTGTTTATGTTTGTGCTTTGGCCTTCATTTTACATTATAGTGAATCAGTTCCAGGATTCGCCTTGTAATTTAGCTACCCAAATGTTTGTCAGGATGACTTGTCAGTATCTTTTCTAGAGAATTTTCAAAGAAGACTTTCTGTAGTATATCTTTCAGAAGACTTAATTTTCAAGACATACACAGGTATGTTTTAAAGATAGGTGTTAAAGAAAGGAAATTTATATCTGGAGATCATAAGAATTATGTTGGCTTAGCCTTTAAAAAATACATAGCCAGATTTTCAAGAGTCAAGGCAGAATCAGTGATGACTACTGCTATTGTTAGACCATAATAAGTCTTCCCGTTGTTATTTCATAGAGTTTAGTGTGTGAAATCCAGAAACCACTAATGTATAATGGTCGTTAACATGAAGGTCAAAAGTCCTGGCCAAAGGAATATTATTCAAGATTTTCTGTGAGCTTGGCTTATTTGAGTCCATAGTATTATTTGTATGCTCTACTTCTAAAAATATAGAAGATGGAGGTAATAAAACTTTTGATCAAATGCTCATGTTTTACAAAATTCCTTTATGATCATTCTAACAAAGTGAGTACTTGTATGTATTAAGTCTTAAAAAAATACAGTCCAATAGTTTCTCTGCCATGGTTACTGAAATGGTCTTTTTGGATTTGAGGTTTTCAAAATATTCAGAGATTCTAAGATAACTGTCAGCACATATTAATAAAATTGTGAATGAGCAACAGGATAATTCTATCCTGAGGAGCTCTGATATCCTTTGGATCTGGCTCAGAACTGTATCCTTTCTTCATGACTTTGCTTAGACTATTAATACAGCTGGTGAGGCGTGAACCAGCTACATCCCCAACTACAAAGATGAAATTCCTCAATTTGTATGAAATGTCCAAGGTATGGAATGATTATTCAGGATTGCAGCAATCTTACATCTACCAATAAAATCTAGCTCATGTACCCTCTGCAGGCACAATCAAGTGGCTGTCTTGGCCAGGAAAATGGCCAGACTTCCTGATATTAGCCAACGTGTTTTTTTTGTTTTGTTTTGTTTTGGTTTGGTTTTTTCCCCAAGACTGGGGCCACATTGTCTATGTTCGAATTATCTTCTATATTTAGATACCATTTTCTAGTATTTTTAGTATCTCAAGCATGATGGTAAAATCTTATCTTAATGCATGAAGGTAAAAATACTGTTTGTTTTTCATGGCAATCTTCCAGTATATTCTCTATGGAGTCTTCAGTGCTGCTTTTGCTGTGTACCACAACATATGCTATAAAAAATTCCATTCCATTGAGAGGATAAGCACGACTAAAGATCTCCTATTAAGTCTTGCATTTTATAGGCCAACAATGGTAATTTAAAATTAATTTTTTAAAAACGCTCAGTTAGTTATGGGTAATACATTTTGATCAACACTAGAACCCCTCAATTCACTGATGTGCCAAGAACAATTGCTGCAGGAATATCTACCTTTATTTAAGCTGTTTTATGTGCATAAACAAGGAGGTTAAGCTCTAGGTCTTGGATCTGGAGAAACATTCATATAGGATATGAATTGCTAGTGGCCACTATTGTTGTGGAGTTAAAATCCTTAATGCACATTCTAATTTCATGAACAACAACAAAAAATATATATATAATATGTGTTTATATATGTTTATGTACATATGTATCTATCTATATGTATATATAATACTTATATATTATATATATTATGTATATATGTATCTTTCTATCTATATGTAATTTCAGATAGAGATTATTGGGGACATACATAATTAAGATTGAAGAATGCCTGTCTGGTTGAGCCTCAGCCATCCACAGTAAGGGTTTTGTTCTGTTTTGCTTTGTTTTACCCTCTGGCAGTTTTGTAAGGAGGTTGTATTATGCTGAAAAGGTTGGGATTTTTATCACATGCAATATTCTGTAGGTTTCATTTTCTCACGATGATGATTTTGGATATTGCTTGGGATCTTATTACCCTTTTGTGGCTAGAATGTCCCTTTCAGTAAAGAGATCAGGACCTAAATATTATTCATAACAAAATTCTGATTTTTTTCTTTTCGACTGAAGACCTTCAGCCAGCCACAACTTCCTTTACAAGGGAGATGAGTCTTTTGGGGAGATTTTGAGAACAGACACAGACAAGAGATCACCTATAAATTGAGTGACAGTGGTAAGTCTTGGAAATGTTATGTCATTTGTATTATTATTTAAGTACTGAAAGAAATATGAATGTAGCTTTGAAAATCCCTGTTATTACCATGTCAGTATATTTTTGGTCATTGCAATGGAAGGAGTTTGGTTATAAAGCAGAAAATAAAAATAAAAACACAACCATAAACACTGCTTATTATAGAGTCCTATGTATGTATAGCCCCATTGGAAGCAGTGTACCTGAGTCCCCATGAAGGGTGTTCTGAATTTCATTGCATTGTTCCTTCACCAGGATGATATTCTTGCTGTCCTCAACAACCTAATGTTATCACTAGTTAGATAAATTGAGCACTGGGGCTTCCAATGAGAGAAGTAAGATAAATTCATGACAAATTTGTTATATTTTAGGGAATCAGACAAATGAGAAACAAAGAAGACTCAAACCCAAAAGTCTGGGCCCTGGGTCCTTTCCTTAATTTGGGGGCCACAGTTGTTGTGATGAATTGAAAGCTAGAGGAAGCTCATCCTCAAGTAAATCCTAGTAAAAAGGAGGATACACAAAGGGGATGGAATAACATAAAGAGGAGAGATTATACTGTAATAGTTTTTCCTTCTGTTAGTACACCCAACCATTGAGACTTGCTTCACTCTTTCTTAGGAGATAATATAGAAAGGGGATCACTGTACTTGGTTTCTGAATCAGTCAGATTAAGTTTACTGCTGTAAAAAAAAAAAAAAAATCAGAAGCTCCTGTGTGGTTCAGTGAGTTAAAGCCTCTGCCTTCAGCTCAGGTCATGGTCTCGGGGTCCTGGGATCGAGCCCCGCATCAGTTTCTCTGCTAGGCAGGGAGCCTGCTTCCTGCCTGCCTCTCTGCCTACTTGTGATCTCTGTCTGTCAAATAAATAAATAAAATCTTTAAAAAAATCTTTAAAATTTTTTTTTAAAAAATCACAAAACGGGTTTCCATAACAGAAGGTAATGTCTTGTTTGTGAGAAGTTCCAGCAGTGGTGAGAGAAGAGGCTCTTGTCTCAGCAAAGTCATCTAGGGATCCAGGCTTATTCTAGATGCCAGGGAGGAGAGAGGGATGGAGAATGGCGTGAAAGGCTTTTCTTGGGAGGTAATTCCAGGGCCACATTTGCTGTGCGTCCTCAACACAACACAGTCTGTAAGGATGCTGGGAAATGTGCTCGAGCCTCGGGTAAATATTGCATCCCTTTTTTCTCACCAAAAACCCATACCATCAATAAACAGTATTTTAAAATACTTTAAAAATATATTTGAAGTCAGTAAAAAAGAAAAAAAAGAAGTCCAAGAAATACATTTTTGGGTGGTTAGGTATAATTTTTGTAATAGATTTAATGCATTTAATAATGTAAATATAAGGGACGCTTGGGTGGCTCAGTTGGTTAAGCGGCTGCCTTTGGCTCAGGTCATGATCCCAGAGTCCTCGGATCGAGTCCCACATCGGGCTCCTTGCTCAGCAGGGAGCCTGCTTCTCCCTCTGCCTCTGCCTGCCACTCTGTCTGCCTGTGCTCCCTCTCTCTGACAAATAAATAAATTTAAAAAAATTAAAAAAAATAATGTAAATATAAGGTGGTAGATATATTAAGGAACCATAACATAAAATTATGTTCTGAAAAGAATATTTTAACAAGATGTTAAAATTATATAGATGTTAAGGATGTTGTATAAATAAGTCTGGTTAGAATTCTTTATGATAAAAAGCAAAATAAAGTGCTAAAAATATTATAGGGAGAAAATCAAGTCAAATTAACAGTGAAAATTGTAACATATTTAGGAAAATGAAAAAATTATTGAAAATGATGGCTGTATCTGATTTGAATGGTGCGTACTTAGCAGCGCCGCATGTATTCTCTCTAAAATTCTAATTAAAATTCTTCTGAAGTCATAGGGGGCACGAGACAAAAAATTCCAAAGTACAGAAAGTAAAGACTGGCAGAACACCTATAGCCAGAATCTTGGGAGCTTTGACAGTAATTATAAGGTAGACAGATCTGGAGTGAGTATAATCTTCTAAGACTCAAGCACATAGTGTACTTTGAATCTGTTTTATGAAACGGAGTCTACCTAAAACAGGTAGGAGGACGCTAAGTATCTCCTTCACCATATGTTATCAGGCTTAATCACACAGGATGAACTCCAACCTGTGTTACTTACCCTGGGAAATGTTTTTCAGTCCAGGCAAAGAAGACAGCCTTCAGACAACTAAGGGGAGAGTCAGTAAACTGGTGGTTTATTCTGGGAGTGTAATCTCTTGAGGAAAGGCAGGCATGTGTCTTCGGGAAAAACGCCGAGAGCTGTGCATCTTGGGGAATTGTAGTTCTTCATTTGCTATATCTATCCAGTGGATTGGGACATTATGCATCCCATTGGAATGTTACAGGGAATCAGGCTCCTTGGAGACTGCTTTAAGTTTCATTGGAGGAGGATTTTTGTTTATCTACCGCTTCAACCAGTGCCTTGAGCAGGGTCCAGTACATAGTAGTTATCAAATATATAAGGATACAGAGAATTGACTGGAAATGTGGTCTTCAGCTTCATTCCACTGTAAATCTGAGGGTAAATCTAAGGGATGCAGGACAAATAATATAATCATTATCATTGTTATTATAAGTTTATAATTTAGTATAATTATATGTAATATTTATAGGGCTCTGTACTTACATGCCAGACACTGGGCTAACATAATTGTATTTGATGTTATTCATGTGACAACCCTAAGACATAGGCAATAATATCATCCTCATTTGAGACAAACCTGCCAGAGGAAAGTAACAGATGCAGGTTTGAACTCAGGCATTGTCTTGTAATCCAAGCTCTTCACTGAACTAAAAACAAAGAAGTCATATGATAACAGGTACAGTTCCCGGAATGTTTTTCTCCCCATGCATAGTGTGATAGAGCTCTCAGGTATTCTTTAGGCACATGGGACGAATTTTACTGGCTCTGTTAAAAGGGGATGACGTCCTAGAGATGGGATCGATCTGATGTAATGAAGTGGAGGTGGGAGGTACAATACTAGAGACCTTCAGGGAAGAGATGCAGAAAATATTCTCCTTCACTACTTGCTTCTTCCCAGTGGTGGCTCTGCGGGTACAGCCTTGGCAGAAGGCACTTACTTCCATGGTTAAGGGTTCTCTTCCCGTTATGCAAGCCTCGTAGAGGTGAAGACCAAGTGAGTGTATTGTCTTTTTACCCAAAACTGTTGTTTTAGAAATACATGATCTAGCTTCTTCGAGGAAAGAAAAATGGGATAAGACTTCAGGATCTAGTAGGTGTAAGATTGGCTTTTAGGCTTAAATACTATGTCTAAACAAATATGCTTGGCTGCGGTTTCTTGTACCCTGGACCAAGCAAACAAATCAACAGGCTCTGAAAATAACTGAAGTGAGTGAAAAGTCATGTGCCTCACCTATAAAGAGTAGTGAAAACTCATCCTTTAAGATAATCAGTTTGGGGGGGGAGGGGCAAATCTGCAGGTCATAGAAACTCTGGATGCTCCAGGATGGACATCTTCAGATGGGTCTGTGGAGGATAATGGACAAAGAACAGTCTCCCAAAGACAGAGGCTGGTGCTGCAGATGAAAAGGAGCCCACGCCCCTCGAAACAGAATCGGGTATTGGCAGCGGAACAAGCTTAAGGTTGTACTGTACAGCAAGTAAAGGAAATCATTCTTGGTGTTATTAAGGAAGGTTTGGTGATTGCTATTGACCTGCTGGTTGTTTATTATTTGGAAATTTTAATTGTGATTACTCTCAGGGTTTATACTCGTCATATCTTGGCTTGAGGGAAAGAAACGAACACCCCTAGGTATCCTATTCTTAGAAGAAGCTGTGGTAACTGACAACTTGGGAATTGCCTCTTTGTGGGTGAAAATCAGGGTGGTCCCTGTGCAAGGATCAGTGCTTATGGATGGATATATTGTATGAGAGGTCAGGGGTTCTTCCCCAGTTTCTTTTTATCTTTTTTCACTAATAGGAATTAAAATATAAATTGGGCACGTAACTACCTAGTATAAAGCTGGTATTTTCCAAGTTACCTTGAAGATACATGTTGCAATGTGACAGTGTTCTGGTCATGGTCTGTGGCATAGAAGTAGAGGCGGTGTGTACAACTTCTGATAAGTCTTTTTTTTTTTTTTTAAGATTTTTTTAAATTCATTTGACAGACAGAGATCACAAATAGAGAGGCAGGCAGAGAGAGAGGGGGAAGCAGGCTCCCTGCTGAGCAGAGAGCCTGACTCGGGGCTCCATCCTGGGACTCTGGGATCATGACCTGAGCCGAAGGCAGAGGCTTTAACCCACTGAGCCACCCAGGTGCCCCACTTCTGACAAGCCTTAAGAGAGGCAGTGTCTCCATGTTATGTCTTTCTGTTGGGTTCAATGCCAATGTGATAGTTGGAGTTAGCACAGTCACCTGGGACTATGAGGTAGAAATCTAGCGTGGAGAATCCTAGGTCTCCAGTGATATTTAAGGCATTATACCTGTCTTAGAATACCCATATTACATGACAGAGATAAACTCTGTCTTTAAGCCTGTTAAAACCACTGTTATTTATTTTTAAAATGTGTATCTAAACTTTATCCCTATCGATTAATTTGAATGCAATTAAGTGAGACTCTACCTTGATAATCCCCAAGAACATGCAAAGTAAATTATCAGGAAAAACATAAGAAGAGAAATATATGAATACTTTTGGGTGTAAAGAACTACACTGATTTACTGTTTTTCAAATACTGTGGATGAAATGATTAGAGAAACTTCTTTTCTGGGTACACAGCTAGAAATGCTGGTTGAGGTATGAAAATACATTTTCCTAAATACATGACTGAGCTGATGTGGAAGAAAGGAAATTCTTCAGAAGTGACCAATTCATTGGTGCAAGAAAGTCTTGGAGCTATTGCTTGCCTGGGACGTATTGCTTATTTCTGTTGACGCAGGATCCAGGTATTACCAGGGGCGCCTTGGTGGCTCAGTTTGCTAAGTGGCTGCCTTTGGCTTGGGTCATGATCGTGGGGTCCTAGGATTGAGCCCCACATCAGGTTCCCTGCTCAGCTGGGAGTCTACTTCTCCCTCTCACTCTCCCTCTGTGTACTCTTTCACTCTCTCAAATAAATAAATAAAATCTTAAAAAAAAAAGAATCTAGGGATTACTAGACTAAAGAATCAGAGAACGGAAGGGCAAGTGGGAAATCCATTCAGTAATTCTGGAACCACTGAAAGCAGACATTCCCTGAGAGCTGACTAGATGAAAAAAAAAAAAAAAAAAAAAGAACTCTACAAAGGACAATGGTGTGATCTATAGTTATCTTAACCTTGGCTCTAAATAGAGTGGGGAAAAAATTTCCCTTGGAAACTTCTAAAAGAAGCCTATAGTCTTACTTGCATTTAGAGCAATTCATATTATCTATGTGGCTGGAAAAAAACCCAAGCTAAAATATATATTCTCATTCTTCCCATTTGGTAAGTGCTTTTAGGAAATTAACAAAAGAAAACTAAAATCTTCTTTAAGGGATGCATTTTAAAAACACACCTCAAAAGTCTTCTAAATAAACTGGCAAGAAACAGAAACTTATAGTTGAAAACTTTTTAATATATAAGGGAAACATGGTCATCAACAAAACCAACAAAGTGTACAATGCAGATAAGGAAATTTATATATAATAAATGTAATGGTGATTCTTTTTTGTTACAATAAACCATAAAAAATAAACATTTATTAATGTGATCAATCTTGTTTAATTAAAAACAAATAGACCATTAAGAAATTAAAAACTAAACATTTATTTTCAAAAATCAATAAGGAGTGCCTGGGTGGCTCGGATGGTTAATCGTCGGACTCTGGGTTTCAGCTCAGGTCACGACCTCTAGTCCACAGATGAGTCATACATCAGGCTCCCCACTCAGTGGGGAGTCTATTTCTGCTCTCCCTTAGCCCCTTTTCCCGCTCAGGCACTTTGTCTCTCTAAAATAAATGAATAATCTAAAAAAAAAAAAAGTCAATCAGTGGGGAGCACAGTTGGGAAGAGAGTGAACTGGATAATACAACTGAAAACTAGAAGATAGAAGACCTAAGATAAGTGACAAAGAGGTGCTGGGAAATGTGAAGGAAAGGAAAATTGGAATAGAGAAGAGAGCAAGAAGTATTTTGATACAAGGTCCAATTTTTTTCATATATAAAAGATGTACAACAGCCCAAAGAAGATGACATAAAGAACAGAAGAGATGAGATTTTCAAAATATAAAACAACTGATATTGTTCCCCGCATTCATGGAAGGCGCAGGTCCTTCATTTCAGAAACCCTGTGATTCCCAAACAGGAATAACAAACAGAAATCTGTATCCAGAGACATAACACCGAAATACAGAAGATTCTCTAATTAAAGAGAAGATCTTAAAAGTCACCAGAAAGGGCAGTTAGCGTGATGATTTGTTTCTTAGCAATAATGACATAGCCAAGAGGCAGTGGAATGATAACTTTGAATTAGAATCCTATACCCAGGGACACTATCTTTTAGGAAGACAGACTTTTACAAAAGAGTGTACTATTAAAATATCCTCAGAGCGCCAGGGGGGCTTAGTCAGTTAAGCGTGGGACTCTTGATTTCATCTCAGGTCATGATCTCGGGGGGTGAGATCGAGCCCCACATCAGGCTCCTTGCTATGCTGGGTGTGGAGCCTGCCTAAGACTCCCTCTCTCTCTGCCTCTCCACACCACATGTGTGTGCTCTCTTAAAAAGAAAAATATTGAAGAAATATTCTAAAAGAAGGGAGGAATGGAAGGAGAGTAGAGCACTAATAAAACGTTATACTTTGCATAAACCTAAGAAAAAAGAGATAGCTTCAGGTTTCTATGAATCAGTTTCTTAAAAATCAATGGAACTACATTAACAAAGTTTAAAAAACATTAAAATTTAGAGAATTTTAATTGCATTTTTCTGTGTATAAAAGCTACAGAAAGTTCTAATACATAGCATAGTTTTTAAGCCTACAAAAAGGGAAATGAAGATGTATCAAGTATAGGCAAGAACAAGAAAGGCAAGGCTTAGAAAGGTGGTCTTATGACCATTCTATGACCATTCATAATGGTCATTCTGTGACCATTATGACATAATGTGGATTATGTCATTTAAAAGAGAAATAAGATGACATGACTGTTAAAGGTGTCACTGCTAAAAGAAGGCAAACGTAGACTTTTTCTCCATAGAAGTTTTATATAATGTAAAATTGTACAGAATAGTAATTTACACACAAAACATTGAAAAAGGAAGTAACCGGAGGTGCCTGGGTGGCTCAGCGGGTTGGAGCCTCTGCCTTCGGCTCAGGTCATGATCCCGGGGTCCTGGGATCATGACCCGAGCCGAAGGCAGAGGCTTTAACCCACTGAGCCACCCAGGCGCCCCCAAATAAATAAAATCTTAAAAAAAAAATAAAATAAAAAGGAAGTAACCGGGGGTATGAACACAACATAGACTAAAGAAGGACTTGATGTTTATCTAATTCACCAGGGTATAACTGGTTTATATTTGATTCTAAAGTGTACATAGCTTCAGATAATAAATACCTATGAAAATGTGAGATATAATTATTAATAGAAGCCAAAACACCTGTAAGCCCACTCTGGAAAACAGAAGAAAGTTAACACTAGCAGTCATAGTTAATATCATAGAAAAATTATGAAGTAATGGAAGCAAAATAATGCAAAGAACAAAACAATGCAATAAATAAAGTCAAATATACCTCATGTATCACTTACAAGTACTACAAGATACTACAAGTACTTGTAGTATAGTACTTACAAGATACTACTACAAAAATGAAGAATTTTTTATTATTGCTGCTCTTTAATTCAGCCATCCCTTGATGATTTGCCAGATTAAGGATTTTTTAATAAAATCAAGCAGAATTGTAAAGTACATTAAAAATAGAAACTATTAAAAGACTTATCATTCATATATCAATCATAGAATCTAAATGGTTAAGATTTTTATATTGATTTATAACTATATATAAAATTGAAAAACCTAAATTCAATCCTATATTAGTGTCATCCTGCCCTACATACATAACTTTGTTCCACATGTGAAAAGAATAATTTTAAGTGATTTCCATAAAGAAACATCAACTGCTTCCAACAATAAAAACTAAATAGGGGGACGCCTGGGTGGCTCAGTTGGTTAAGCTGCTGCCTTCAGCTCAGGTCATGGTCCCAGCATCCTGGGATCGAGTCCCACATCGGGCTACTTACTCGGCGGGGAGCCTGCTTCTCCCTCTGCCTCTGCCTGCCACTCTGTCTGCCTGTGCTAGCTCTCTCGCTCTCTCTCTCTGACAAATAAATAAATAAAATCTTAAAAAAAAAAAAAACAAAACTAAATAGGCTACCAGATATTAATAAAACATTAAGTCTAACTGCAATCAGTTACAAAAGAGAAAAAGATCTCAACAAAATTATAAAACATATAGAAATAGTAAAACAGGAATTGTTTAGAATTTCTAAAGAAACAATTACCAAGTTTTGCTGAGGAATATGGTAATTCAATATATGCAAGACAATTTAATTCACCTGGGATTTGATGAAATTTGGGTCAAACTAGCAAGATTTTCCTTTTCTTTAAAAAATAATTCTCATATTGGGGCGCCTGGGTGGCTCAGTGGGTTAAGCTGCTGCCTTCGGCTCAGGTCATGATCTCAGGGTCCTGGGATCGAGTCCCACATCGGGCTCTCTGCTCGGCGGGGAGCCTGCTTCCCCCTCTCTCTCTCTGCCTGCCTCTCTGCCTACTTGTGATCTCTCTCTCTCTGTCAAATAAATAAATAAATAAAATCTTTAAAAAAAAAATAATTCTCATATCGGTGTGGAAAAATAAAGACAGAATAGCCAGGAAAATTAAAAAAAAATTGTTTTTGAAAAATTTTGTAATGTAAATTGACCTCCTAGATATTAAGTCACATTAATAGAAAGAGTAAAATAAGTGGGTGCCAAATAAATTTCAAGTAGAGAGGTGTAAAACAGATTTTCTAAATGTAAAGTTCTGATCTGTAATAAAGGAGCATCTCTAATCAACATGCCAGATTATATTACTGCTTTTATCAACTTGGAAAGATAAACTAAATCATTTAATAGTTCAATTTCTCTCACATCATTTACTCAAATAAATACTGTATAGACCAAATATTTAAATGCAAAGAGAGAAACTATAACCATATTTAAGGGAAACGTCAGTGTGGTGGGGAAGGATTTTGAAGCATAAACTCAAAGACAAAACAGTAAAGGTATATAGATTAAACTCCAGTAAGTGAAACTTTCTAATTCATACAAATTGGAATACATGTCAAAAATTAAGAAAAAAATGAAAACATCTGCATCTTAAACAGAAAACAGAAATTGATGCCTTCCTTCAAGAGGTCTTACACACAGAAATAAAGTACACCCAAAATAAAAAAAGATTAGGGTGTAAATGATCCTTAATTATATGGTGATGTCCAATTTGAAAGTAATCAAAAACATAAATGAAAATAAGGATAATAATTTCTGTATATGTGTTGTATTTATTGCTATAGAAAGAAATTAACTTGTTACAAAATGAGAAGAAATTAATTGTATATATCCAGGTTCCCAATTATGTATCTTAATAAATAAAGAAAACGGGTGGCATATAAACAAAATTTATTCCTCAGTGATTGTATTACATGATTTTTGTACTATAATGAACTCATAGTAATTGTGTAATTAAGTATAAAATATAAATAAAGCCAAAAACTGAGTAGGACTATAAAAGCAGAGATTGTATTCCCTTACCCTTAATTGAGTGTAATCAAATGATAGTGCCCTTTCCTAACCAACTTTATTAACTCTTTCCTTATTGTGTTATAAATTATACTTACCAAGAGATTACTCCAGGCCTTTTTTATGGATCTAGCTTCTAAAAGTCAGGTACAGATGATGTCCCAACTTTTGTCTTTGAGCCTGTGTGCTGTTCTGTTGGAGGTCCAGTGTTTCCCACAGCTCATTGGCCTTAAAGGTGATGCAAACCCCAGTCTGCCATCCTGCAGAGACTGTGACATTCTCTATTAATGTATTCCCCCTCTGCTACCCTCTTACCATGTTTTCACATTCCTTTGAACTCCCGAGCATTCTCTAGTCTTATCCTAGTAGATTTTGTGCTAGCCTTCTTTTTCAACCAGTCCATTAACAAACCAAACAACAAGCTCACGTTCAAGGATTTAGATGTCTTTCATCAGCTGAACTATGGTGTTCAAACAGAAAGAATTTTGGTGATCACACTTCAGTGTTTTAGCTGAGCCTTTTAAAATATCGTGTCTCCTTGCTAAAAAATAACACGTAGCATGTTCAAAGTAGTTGTAATGGATGTCTAACGTTGCAGGTTGCAATTCTATCCACACTATATGCGGAAGAAGAAGAAGAAGAAGGAAAAGAGGGTCATAAATGTAGAGTCAAGTTCAGTAGCTCCAGCAGCTGTTACTTGCCATTTTTAAAATTTACCTAAGCAATCAAGCAAGAAGTGCAACTGTAGTGAGACTTCTCCCTTGGTCTCAATACAACATACAGTTAATAACAGTTTTTATTGTATACATATACATATCTTAACATTTGACTTTGAACTATATTAAACATTCATCAGTGGCTGTCTAACAAAACTCACAATACTAATACTTAACATTTTTATAAAGTTTCTTGTGGTTGGATGGTGACATTTTTCATCCATCATTTTTAGTTGGTGAAATATATATAAATGTGTGTGTGTATATATATATATATACACACACATATATAGTATATGTATATATATATAAATAAAATGACCTGGGTTGTATTTTATAACAATCTGTTAATAACATTTTAAATACAAAATGTTGCTTGAAAATCAGAATGGCAAGATAGGATGTAGGATCTTTTCAGCTAGAAAAGAAAAATGTGATAATGAAATCAGAGGATAGAGACAAGAGGAACTTGATTTTTTAACTATGTTGGGCAAATTCGTTTGTGTTTCCCACTAGTAAAATAAAAGTTGCAGCCGGAACTATTATCAGAATGCCTGCTGAGATTTTTCATTTTTAATGAACTCTTGATTCACATTGCCTTAAAGTGTGGGAAGAACAGAAATTGGTTCAAGCCCCTTTTCCAGCTTGCTGCTCTTATTTCTTTATAGATGACTGCCCATGTTCCTGGGTTTGAGTCTCAAAGGACAATGCTAGATTTCCTTCTACAAGAAAATATTATCAGCAATCCCACACTTCTGAACAACAGTAGCATAACACATAGAACCTTGACACTGTTTCTCCAGTGTGACTATTCAGTGTACAAGGCAATGACCTTAAAAAACCTAGAAGTCCTGGGGCGCCTGGGTGGCTCAGTGGGTTAAGCCTCTGCCTTCAGCTCAGGTCAGCGAACCCCGCATCAGATTCTCTGCTCAGCAGGGAGCCTGCTTCCTCCTCTCTCTCTGCCTGGCTCTCTGCCTACTTGTGATCTCAGTCTGTCAAATAAATAAATAAAATCTCTAAAACAAAACAAAACAAAATAAAAACCCAGAAGTCCTTTGTTACCTGACCGTGAGCATTTGACAAGAGGCAACCATCACATTTTGAAATTCAAGACCATTATTAGCGTTTCTTGTTTTTCACAGTTAATTTTAATGGAAATGCTTTTGGAAGATGCAAGTAATTTTATGAAGAAAGAATCTCTTTTTGGAATAATTTAATATTGAAGATAAACTTATATTTGTCCATTAAATTTCATGTTGAGTTAATTCATAAACAATTTATGGATTATCCAGCAGTTTTAATTTAAAAATTTTTTTCCTAATAGTTTTTACTTCCTTTAAGGCTCTTAGTTTTGGGGTGCCTGAGTGGCTCAGTGGGTTAATGCCTCTGCCTTCAGCTTAGGTCATGATCCCAGGTCCTGGGATCGAACCCCTCATCAGGCTCTCTGCTCAGCAGGGAGCCTGCTTCCTCCTCTCTCTCTGCCTGCCTCTGCCTGCTTGCGATCTCTGTCTGTCAAATAAATAAATAAAACCTTTTTAAAAAAAGACTCTTAGTTATAAGCTTAAATTTGTCTTACTAATGGATATTTAGGATGTGATTGATACTTAAAAATATGTTTGCTTTTTGTCTTCAACTAAGGCGTCTCTAAATTTTTTTCTTTTTTAAAGATTTTATTCATTTATTTCAGACAGAGAAAAAGAGAGAGAGGGAGAGAGAGAGAGAGAGAGAGCACACTAGTAGGGGGAGGGACAGAGGCAGATGGAGAAACAGAACACTGCCTTGGGACTCAATCCCAGAACCCTGGGATCATGACCTGAACTCAAGGCAGACATTTAACTGAATGAGCCACCTAGGCATCCCTAGAGCTTGTCAAAATTAAATAAATGCTGAAAAGATCTTCAAATTGAGGTAATAGAAGATACTTTTATAGAATTGACAGTTGTAATTTCTAATTACCTACATTTGATGTCAACCAAATGTTATCTGTGCCTATTACCAGATATCAATAATCTATACATAATACAAACAGCTTTTCCTATTTTCTGTATACTTGAACAATCTCTAGTGAGTTAGTTCTCAAACTAAGAAAAGAAAAAAATCTATGTTTTAGGCTCAATATTGTATATCACATTGTAATTCAGAAAATATATCATCGACTTCTTTTTGCATATCCTAGAAAGGTAAACCACTTTAGGGACTCTAGTTTAAAAAATGTTTACTATACAATCTCATTATCTGAGAGAAAAACGTCATTCTTCCTTCAAATATTGTCCAAATTTTCTATCATCAGCGTATGTATAAAATAACATACATACAGTTTTTTTCAAATTTGTGGCTTCTTTTTTGTATTTTTTATTCTCAGAAAATTAGCCTAATCAGCTTAGCTTGTTTAGACATATTTTCATACCCTTTACTTTAAATGTTGCACATTATTACTCAGTGATTATAAGACTTTTGGAGCAACGCATCAGAGGCACAATCCCACCCTTTCAAAGACAAACACCCTGGCGACATTGGAATAATAACAATGACAAGAACATCATCGTGATGATGGTATCTAACTTCCATTGTGGAAAAGATCCACAAAGTCTTTAGTTCGATAAAATGAACTGTATTTTTGTGAGCTTATTTATTGTGAGTTTATTATACTCGCAAGAACTAGGCAACTTGAATTTTCAAAAATCTTGTAATCCTCATATCAATGACATGAGGAAGATACTATTATTATCAATCTTTGATCTTTTCTGCTAGAGGATCACTCCACTGAGCAACACTTTTTAATTTTTATTTATTTGTTTTTGTTTTTGTTTTTCAGGGGAGGGAGAGAGAGAATTCCAAGCAGGCTCCACCCCCAGCATAGAGCCCCACGCAGGGCTCCATGTCAGGACCCTGAGATCATAACCTGATCTGAAATCAAGTGTCGGGAGCTTAACTGACTGAGCCACCCAGGAACCCCCAAAACCCTTTGATAAGGTCAGAAAAGACCAGCAGGTCAGTAAATCAAATATGTACCTGGGCTGATCCACATTGCAGTCTCCCTCCCCTCCCCCTCCAACCTTGCCTTTCTCATACAGTGAGTCTGAGGTACTATGCCCTTCAGAAATACAAAAGTAGCAAAATTAATACTAAAGTCATTTTGACTTCTCTAGTGTGTCATGTAAGTTTTCTTACCATTTAGTGTCAGGGAATATCAAGTCTGCTTTTGCATGGTAAAAGAGTGTTATACACCTCTAGCTTCTCTTAGCATTTCTGTCTTTGTTTTTCATGACAAGCAAATTTAAATTGCAGGGCGGATTGTATCGTTCATTACCTGTAGATTAGTTACTCATCTGAGTATTGTTTCAACATACATTTAGGAGCACCGAACATTTTCTAACCGCAGGGCTGGTCTCTGGTCACTGGAGATGCAACGGGGCAAAGACCCAAAACGTTGTCTGCCCACAAGCCTTACTCATTTTGTTCAAATCATCCTATGAACTGAGAAAATAATGAGAAAGGAACATCTAACAAAGCAAATGAACAGATTCGGGAGACCTCAGGGGACTCAGAGAAAAGGCCTCTGAAGAAACTGTTTTTGAGTTGAGGTGTGGTGAAGGGACTGAGGAGATTTCCAGGCAGTGGAGAAAAGTCTTAGCATTTCCTATGCCTGAAGCCTGTCTTCTGACTATATTTATCAGATCTCCCCGGTTGGAAGTTGTTCTTTATAGTTGGCATGAATGTATGTGAAGCATCCCACCAACTTTGTTCATTCTCTCCTCTCAAACTGCAGCTCCAAAATTCTAACTACTCAGCTTATAGGTTAGACACAGACACTTGTGCACACATGCACACACACCTGAATAAAATAACCGAGATGCTTATAAAGGAGTAAAGGGGTAACTGAATTGTCAGGTTACAATGCAAAATAAGCTAGGACTTCCTAGCTGCGTTCTGAATTTTGCTGTTTTTTTTTTTTTTTTTAATTTTTAAAGATTTTATTTATTTATTTGACTGACAGAAATCACAAGTAGGCAGAGAGAGAGGGGGAAGCAGGCTCCCCGCTGAGCAGAGAGCCCGATGCCAGGCTCTATCCCAGGACCCTGGGATCATGACCTGAGCAGAAGGCACAGGCTTTAACCCACTGAGCCACCCAGGTGCCCCTGAATTTTGCTGTTTTAAATTAAGGAGAGTGGCTATTTCAGGGAGAAATGCCAGATTATTTGATTGAATAATCTCCTCCCACTGAGAGAATTAGATAAGACAGATTTCTTATTAGCTATCCATTGCTAAATTACAAGATAAATTTATCATTTCTCACTCTCATGCTGAAGCTTTGTATCTTTGCTGATTCAATTAATCATAGATTTCAGCATTTTCTCTTTCATGTTCTCACTCTCATATTCTATGCTTTTTATATTTGAAACATCAAAATTGCCATCAGTTTTTGTCATGACAAAATCATTTTGGGGAAATAGGTTCGTGAAATAGATTTGTGGGCATGAAAGCATAAAAGAGGAATTACACTTTCCATCTCTTAATCTACATTTCAATACTTTGGAAATGTAAAAAGGGAACAGCAAAAGACATGGTCTTCCCCAGCCCCATAGATCACAACCTGTCAGTAAACAAAGCTTATCAATGCGAGTGGCTGAGTGGATGGACTGACAGCATTTATATGAGTGCTTTTAGGAATGAGTGGGCAAACCCATTTTAAACTGGGACTAGAGCCAATACACATCTCTCTCTCTGTTTTTTGCTCTTAAAATGTATGACAAGTGAAATACTGTAATGTCATGAGATAGATGGTTCTTGTCCTATTTCCAAGGTGGCTGAGTTGAGGAAGCATTACTGGAATTTTTTTCATTCTCTCAAGGTCCCACTCTGGGCTGGAGACCCACTTCCAACTTTCTCTCGATGCTTTTCTGTTTTGTTGTCATCGGTTTTTGCTTTTAAGACAACCAAAACAGCCCTGTCAGATTTAATAACTTTGAAAAAAATATTTTAAGGTAGCCATACAACAACAAAAAAAGTAAAAAAAAAAAAAAAAAAAAAAAAAAAAAAAAAAAAAAAAAAAAAAAAAAAAAAAAAAAAAAAAAAAAAAAAAAAAAAAGGTAGCCATACAAAACAGTTCATGTATCAGCTTGACATCAATAACATGCAGGGATACACGCACAGACACAAAGAAAGTGTGTTACATTTTGGCATATGTTATATTTTGTCTCACAAAAAGGATGAGTTTTGAAATAAAGAAAATCAGATGAGGGGCACCTGGGTGGCTCAGTCACTTAAACATCTGACTTCTGCTCAGGTCATGATCTCAGGGTCGTGGGATCGAGCCCCGAATCAGGCTCCTGGCTCACTGGGGAGTCCGCTTCTCCCTCTCCCTCTGCTCCTCCCCTCCTTCTAGTGTTCTCCTTCTCTCTCAAATAAATAAATAAAATCTTTAAAAGAAAAGAAGAAAAACAGGTCATTCACGAAGAGAAGAAGAGAAATCTGGTGTGAAGAATCTAGTCTCTGACAATGGGCAGATTTGGCTTCAGGTATTTTCTCTGCCACTTAGGAGCTGCAATGACTTGCAAGCAATTTTAAAATGTCCTTGAGAGCTCAGCTTCTCATGTTTAAGAATAATGTCAACTTCTACGTGCTCAGTGATAGAGAAGACTAAGTGAATTCACATCTAAAAAATACATGCTATGGCATATGGTATTTGTTTTAAATGCTATCTTTTTCGTTGCTGTCACTCTTCTTCTTCTTCTCCTCCCCCTCCCCCTCATCCTTCCCTTCCCCGCTTGACTTCCCCTTCCCCCTGGCCCCCCCCCTCCCCCCCCC
>PISX010026874.1:0-23796 GCA_004024625.1 Mellivora capensis | reverse complement strand
ATCCATTCGTCCGTTGAAGGGCATCTTGGTTCTTTCCACAGTTTGGCGACCGTGGCCATTGCTGCTATAAACATTGGGGTACAGATGGCCCTTCTTTTCACTACATCTGTATCTTTGGGGTAAATACCCAGTAGCACAATTGCAGGGTCATAGGGAAGCTCTATTTTTAACTTCTTGAGGAACCTCCACACTGTTCTCCGGAGTGGCTGCACCAACTTGCATTCCCACCAACAGTGTAGGAGGGTTCCCCTTTCTCCACATCCTCTCCAACACAATATTTTCTTCTTGACTCTGCTAAATATTCTGGGTCCTTGCTTTTATCTCATTCCCCATGGACCCTGCTCCAAATAATGTAGTTGCTTATTGTATATCATACAGAGTTTTCTCTACCATGATCTCTCTTCACACCATTTTTCACATTTTGAATAATCTCTGATATTTTCCATTTCCCCCTCCAGTTCTAGTTCTTCCCCCTGCTTTGTGCCCTGCTAGGCTGAACATTATGAACTGGCACGAGTGGCTTACCTGCCCTTGGCTTCTGATTGGTTTTGTCAATGGGAGGCACCATCAGGAGATCAGAGGGCATAAGGAGATCCTGGGGGTGTTCTGCGCCTTAGCCCTTTCCCCAAAAGGCCACAGTTGCTGAATTTTCTTCTGACAAGCACATGATCATTAAAGCTGTTTCCAGGGTCAATAACTGTTCCCACCTTTTCTTTTTTTTTTTTTTTTTCAGACTTACGAGTGGCCATGATTTCCCATTATTATTAGTTCTAGAGTGTTTCTTCAACCCAGTACATTTCCCTGTACTTTGCACATATGCCTTCATTGTATTCTCTTCATTGTGCTTTTTAAATGTGCCATTTCACTACCTGTACAGATTCCTTCTGTCTCCTCTGGTTTCTCAGGGTGCACATTGTTTCTAACTGTTATAAACAGAGCAGGTCCTGGGTTAGGCTCAGATTGCCACGTGACTATATATATATATATTTTTTTTCCATTTTCTCCATCTCGTCCTAGAACATTCTGATTATCATTGATTAAATGTTAGGATTATGTTTGGCATAGAATTGAAAAAGCTCAAATAACATTGCTTAAACAAGGTAGAAACTCAGTTCTTTCTTGCATTAAAGAAGGTGAAATGCAGATAGATGCCTATGACATTTATGGAGTCCTCCTGAAGGCATCAGGGAGTCAGACTCTGTCCTTTCGAAACCTGTAACCTAGGGTTAATGGGACTAATAAGTACAACTTTAACTTCTTACTCAAATCTCCTTGTTCTCAGAATGCAGCCTGCCACCAGGTGTCGGTAATATTCTTGCCTGACACCATGATAATAAAATGTTGACTTAGTTTATTGCAAAGATCAAGACTTTACCAAGAAGCAGGCCAAAACCAGTCAGGACTTGAGAATGCACAAGTGCCCCATGGATGAACTTTGGATTTAGAAGGGCCTAAAACTCCACCTTGGATCATGCTAAGGATGCCATTCTCCTGGTCATGGATGGCAGGACAACATAGGCAGAAGACCCATGCAGGTGCAGACAACAGAATGGCTTTCACCCTCCCCTATATACTAACTTCCTTTAGCTGATTCTGAGGTCACATAGCTCTTCTGCCCTGTATCCAGATATTTTTTCTGCTTGCCTTTAAATATCCCTGTGTCCCCCCTTTTAGGAAGGCAGATTTGAGGCTTGTTCTCCATGTGTCCTCATTTGGGTATCTCTTAATAAACCCTTTCTTTGCTGTACCACTCAGTGATAGGCTTTGCTGCCCACTGGGCAAATGGACTTGGGTTGGACTTGGGTTTGGTTATACTTTGCACCTACCTGAGAAGGTCCTAGATGTCTGTTGGATTTCTAGGCAATATATCTGTCTTTGGGGAGAAAAATGAGGGGAGGACAGTTGGGGTCTATGTCTTCCCAGCAAGAAGGCATCCTGGAAATACAGCTTAACTATGATTAGATTTCATCGGCCAGAGCTAAGTCCAGTGGCTACAGTTTGAGCTAGGAGCTAGGAAATGCAGTCTTACATCTGGCTGTCAGTGTGCTCTACTGAAAGCCAGACTTTTGATGCGAAAGAAGGGAAGGATGGTATGGGGAGACAACATGCAATGTCTGTCAAAAAATGTAACTGCTGTATTCGGCTGATCCTGTGAAGCTTTCAACACCTTTTCTCCTGGCTATGCCTAACAAATAGATAGAAAACGTGCATGGTAGTGATTTATTACTTCCAGTTTCTTATTTGTAGAAGGTGGATTGATTTGTCTATCTTCACTTACCCCTCTTCTTTCCTACATTATCATTAACATTCTGCAATATAGCCTAACAAATTTATGTAAACTACTTGCCTAAAGATATCTCATCACTTCCTTATCACAAAATCTAGGGTCAACTTTTCTGTTCTCATTCTTTTAAACTTTGTTTCAACAATCAAATTCTCCTTCCTTAAACATCTTGCTTGGCTTCTGGCTACAATTTTTTCCTGCTATCCACTACCTCTCCAGATGCACCTGTTTTGATTTCCTCTAATGGGCTCTCTTCCTTGCCTCCACTGATATACTCTACTATTTTCTAAAGTTTTAGGCCTCCATTCACCTCTAGATTCACCCCTTGACTTAATGATTAGATACCATCTTACAGTTGAACTATATTTTTTAATGCCCCCAAACGGGCCTCAACTCCAATCTCATGACTCTGAACTACTTTTAAGCAATTTCTCAACACTTCAGAGATGATCTATGAAGCCATAATACTCTTCCTTCCCAAATAATTCTCTTTCACACATTTTCCCTAGTCTCTGAGATGCAACATTTTGAGTCACCTTTTCTCAGGTCATTTTATTTAATCTATCATGTAGTCCATCGGACTCTTCTTTTGAAATTTCTTTTAGTTCCATTCTTTCCTATCCTACAATCAGCCAAATGTTAATACTAGATGCTGAATCAGTATAAAAACTTTTCTCCGCTAACTCCTTGTGTGCAGTTTGTGGTGTGTGTGTGTATGCATGTACATGTGTGAGTCTTGCTAGTTTTTACTGTATGGTAATCATAGTTGAGGGTTTATTGAGCACATACTGTATGCCAGGATATCTCCCATGTATTTTACATGTATTACATCATTTAATTCTTACAAGAACCAAAGGTGAATGCGTTATTGCTATTTATATTTTTCAGATGAGGAGACAGGGGTGATGAGACCTTAAGTGACTTGTCTAAACTCAAATCCAGCAAATGAAAAAGCTGGGACTCAAAGCAGGCAGTCAAGACCAGAGTCTGAACTCTTCAACTTCTGTTATATTGCCTCTTCTGTTGCTATTCGGTTAATGGATCGTGCCATACTGCAACTAAAAATCCTTCAGTCTGCCTGCGGCATCAAGTATAAACTCATCAGTCTCATTTCCTTGGCTCTCTGTAATCCAGCCCTACTTGATACATCCAGCTCTATTTATCACTGAAGCTTAATATATATACTGTGGTATATTGCTTGTTTCATTTTCTCAGTTCCAAAATTCAATTTCTTCCTCAAGCTGCAAGGTACTTGCCTTCTCCTGGAGTAATGCTTTCTTGTTCCTGTATCTTGGCAAGCCATCTCCATGCTGTCTGGGCCCCAGAAATCACATATCCTGGAGCTGCCACTGCAAGGCCTAGCCCTTCTCAGACTCATCCCCAGAGTGGAGGGCCTCTATGTGGGAGAGGGAAGTAAGATGAACAAAGACATGGAAATATCCTCCACTTTGGTTAGTTATTCCTGTCATCCTTCAAACCAGAGCTCAGATACGATCCACCTTATGAATTAATAATCATTGCCAATAACCATAAAAAATAGAAGTTTTCCGTAAAACTCTATATGGGCAAGGGCCCTCCTTTTGAAATGGAGAAAACTGAAGTGGATTATATTTAAATAATTGACCAAGTTTTCAATTTAAGAGAACTGGACTAAAACCCCAGTTTTCTGGCCCCTAAACCAATGTACAGGTCACTCTAGAAATCCCTTGGAATTGCACAACAAGTAAACTGGGTGTGTCTTTCTTTCTCCTCATGCTGATTTAATTATTGTCCCCGCTGGGCTTCATTGCAAGGTTTCATCTGAACAAAGTAATCTGCGGCTGAAACAATTTTGAGACCCAGTATGTTATACTGAATCTGCCCTTCCACCTGTCTGTGTATGGCCCACAAACCAAGGATGGTTTTTACATTTTTAAATGATTAAAAGTATCAAAACAAGAAGGCTATTTCATGCCACATGAAAGTTATATGAAATTGAGTTTCAGCGTCAAGGAGTAAAATTGCATTGGAACGTATCACACTCATCCTTTTGTGTGCCGCCAGTCGATGGCTGCCTACGTCGTGGAGATGCCTACAGTAAACAGTGGTGACAGACACCGCACGGCCCAAAGAGCCTCAGATATCGTCTCTCTGGCCCTCTCCAGAGCAGGCTGCCTACTCTTGTGTTGTACCATGTTACAGAAACATGTCTTACTGAGCTCATCTTTCTCTGAACTTCTATACGACTTATAATTAATATCACACAATTTAGCGGTCTTGCATGCCCTGCGCGACCACTTCAGAGTTTTAAAGAATTGTTTCATGTATTCTAACTTTTGTCTTTTCTTCCAGACTTCAAAACTCCCATGAAGGCAGGAGGGAGATCTTACACGGCATTTTTACCCTCCTTCTCCCTCACATACAAAAAATAGTTTGTAACATTACTGATCGGAAGGACAGATACATTTTTGAGTGTACAACAAATCGGTGTTGAAATTCATCGAGTCCAGGGTCTTACACTAGTTTCCTGAGGAATCATGGACACTGCATTCATTTGCTAGGGCTGCAATAGCACTACACCACAGTCTGCGGGGCGTACCCAAGAGAAATTTCTCTTCTCATAGTTCTGGAGGCTGGAGGCCAAGAGTAAGGGATCAGCGCATTTGCTCTCTCCAAAGGCTCTCTCTTTGGCTTGCAGATGTCTGCCTTCTCCCTCTGTCCTCACGTGGCCTTCTCTTTGTGCAAGTGACCCTGGTCTTATAGGACATCATTCACATTGAATCAGGGCTCCATCTTTATGACTTCTCTGAACCTTAAGTACCTGCCTAACGCCCTATTTCCAAATGAAGTCCTACTGGGAGGGTGGGGCTTCGATATCTGACTTTGGGGAGGGCATCATTCCGTCAAAACGGGTATCAAGAGACAATCTTTTGGGATGCTGCTTTTCTAAGCAGATTGTGATATGCTGGGGTAGCAATCAAGGAGTAAGTAAGCACAACATAATGGTTTTATTGTCAGATTGATCAATACTAGTTCAACATTTAATACCGGACTCTCTCTCTTATTATTACTGACGCTAATGGCATTGAGCCTGATTGACAGCATTTGCTTTTCTTGTTTCTCATTTCTAGAATGCAAGGAAAGTCTCTATAGCTTCAGGCAAATCACATAAAAGAACAAAGTACAACACTGGAGACCTGGAAGGAAAAGAAAAGAAAAAAAAAAAAAGAGTATTGTGTCAAGTACACGAGCATTTTTAATACTTACTAACGTCATTAGAGCAGTTTTCTGTAACCACATGTGGGAACCCTGAAAGGAAAACAGCCAGGCAGGCATCCTGTCACTGCCATGCGGTGTCTGTGCTGTCAGAATCTCTCTCTGATAGGACAGTGCCTTGAGGCTGTCCATGATCACTGCTAAGTGCTTTCGGGACTGGTCTCCTGGGCAGTACTGGGCCCAGCAAGTTCTCTGTCCAACTAAACGGGCCATGCACAAAGCAAACTTACTGTCTGACTTTGTCACAGAAAATTTCAAAATTACATAACTTTATAAAGAATAATTACTTAAGATTTCGAGGTGGAGAAAAATATAGAATTATTTTTAAACTTAAAAGTGAAAAAATTGGCCTAACCTAAAGAACATATGGAAGAACACATTTCTGAATCGCACTCATACTGCTAAAAAAAAAAAAAAAAAAAAAAAAAGTCCTTCTCTAGTCTCAGTTTTTCCCCCACCAGTGATATGCCAATTCCAGTTCCAAATATGTAAATCCCACCACTAAGGTATTTGAGAGTGTGGTTGTTCAACCAAAATCCCGCTGAAGATTTCCTATCACTGTTAACTTTGATTCCTGTTCTAGAGCTCTCTTTCAAGCCATTCATAGCTACTGGTTGCAGGAAGGGATGGCAGGGGAGAGGTACAAGTAGGGTGCGTGTGTGTGTGTGCGTGTGCACGCGCACGTGTGCCTGTGTATGTGTGTATCTGTGTGCATGCATACACACGCGTATGTGTATGTGTGATATTGGAATTGGTAAAGAGGTGTGTTCTGTTCAGAAGAAAACGTGAAAAGAGTTAAGCGAAGTTTTTAAAGTATTAAAATAGTATTTGATAGTTTACTTAGAGGACTCCATACTTGCTTTAAGGAGCTTGTGTGCTGAAATGCGCAAAGGATGGTCTTTGGAGACTGCAAGCAGACCCAGATTCCAGTCTCAGTTCTCCTGTGTGCTTTGTAGATGACCTGGGGGAAACTGGCTTACTTCTCCAGTTATCTAATCTGCGCACAATAGGATTATTGTTTCTACCTCAAGGGTGCATTTTTAAGACTTTTGGTTCTGCAATGAAAAGTTAAAAAATCATGCAAAATTTAGTGAAACTAGCTCAAAAATGACCGCATTTAAACTTAATGCAAAATGCGAAATAGTTATGCAAAAAGAATGCAAACAGCGTTACTGAAATAGTGCAAAAATTGTTCATTTTTTGGATGAATAGTTCCATGTAATTTTATCATATGCACACATTTGTGTAACCACCATCTAATTGGAAATCAAAACTGACCCATTACCACTTAGAAACTCGTGAGGGTGGTTTTGAATGCTGAGTAACTGTCACAGCCTGTAGACTCCTATGGCTTCCTTTCAGGGGAATGTTTCCTGATGTTTCCTCCTCCAGGAATCTCAATTATGATAATGGGGCAGGGTCTTTCTCGTTACCAGACATTTTATGATAATACCTAGGAAGTATTTACATTAACATAGTTTTGGAAATGACAAAAGGATTTGTTAAAAATTTCTGAACTCGCTGAAACAAGAGTAGTCTTCAAAAGGCTCTCAAGGTTAGAGATATCTTCTGGGAGAACTAGGGAACTTGTATTAAACCTAATTTCTTTGCTCCTCCAACCAGTATCTACCTCTGGGAGTTCTGTGTGGTCAGATCTGTGTAGGGAGGCCACCTTCTTAACATCAGGGCTGGGATGTTTTGTCATATAGTTTTTAAACTTTGCTGACCCACTCTAGGCTGTATAATTTAGAAGTTCTTTCTCTCTTAAGTTCATCTGTTCTTCCGCAAATATTTACCGGGTGCCTTCTCTGTAGTGAACACAGAGCCAGGGGCCTGAGATACAGAGATGAATCCCTGTCCTAAGGGGGGCTCACACCCAGCGGGAGCGCCGGCCTAGCGGAGGAGCGATTACAGCAACGGGGTGGGTGCTGGGGGCGCGCGAAGCGATTTGGCTGGCCCAGGGAAGCTTGCTAGCCCGAAGCTGTGGAGAGTATTGAAAGGCTTCACCGGTAAAAGGGCATTTAAGCTGAGTCCTGGAAACCCCAAAGAAGTTAGCTAGGCCCAGAGAAAGAAGAAGAGTCACCAACATACAAGTGAAACCGAGGTACAAGTGAACGTGTACACCTGCTGTGGATACGACCTAGAGTGGGTGACGGCAGAAGGACACGGAGAGGAGAGGGGGCCGTGCCACGTACCGTCTGAGCCTGAGTTTGAACTTGGGGCTGTGTCTCCGTGCCTGAAGTGACCCAGAGCCCTCACTTGCATGGACTCGGGACACCTTTGCTGTACCATCCAGCTGGAGGGCTCTCGGTAGAGTGGAACCCTGGCCCTTAATCATGTTACTAATCTTGTGAGGGTCCTCCACCCCATCATGGGGCTTGGGTTCCGGAATGCTTTTGCTCTTGCTGTGATTATGTAATTTTTATCCTTGCTTTCCTTCTGCTTTGGTTTGATTCCTTTCAACTTAAAGGAAACCTCCAAAACGAGTTTGTGTTTGTACAAACTATATTCGTTTCTGTTTTTTTTAATTAAGTTCTATATTCCTGTTTCTGCTTTTTTAAAATATGAATTCAAATTCAGAGAAACAAAGTACCAAGAGCCAATTTACTTTTTTTTTTGTTTAATGTAGAAAATCTATAAGAAGTGATACAGATACTAAAATATTCACGTAGGATTTTAAAAATACAGCACAGAAAAAAAAGTGGAAAACTTCAAAAGAGAATATGTGTTTCTAGAGGAACAAGAAAAATGATGGACTAGAGCAGATCTCAAGACACAGATTTTATAATGTCTAAAGGATATTAACTCGGACACCAGTCAACTATGATGAGTGACTAATTTTATTATAGCCTTTGAAAAGAATCCTACACCCCAAGTGATTGTACAACAACTATAAAACTTTGACTGGCGTTCTATCTTGTACAGAAGATTTTTCTTATTTCTCATCTGTCTGGTTAGGGCTACAGCTTTGACCTTCTTTCTGTCACTCTTCCAGAGAATATTCTTAACTCTATCCGCAAGTTCCCGTCGTGGAGTATTTTTAAAGCAACTGCGTGAGTTAAATGTTACTAGCAGGGTTAAATTCCTGCGTTGCCTTTAAAATGAAGATTTCAAAAGGGCATATTTATATACTTCTAGCTTCCATTTTGTTAGCACCTGCTCCGTTTAACAACTCTTTCTTTGACTGACCGCCATTTGTGAAACACAGATATGGCATTCTATCCAAAAGAACATGGAAGGGTCCATTCTTGGCCATCCCCTGAACTTATCAAAGCAAATGTGTCCAACTTGTTCTAGAGAGTTTTGTGTGCTAGATTCAGCCAGTAATTGTTTGTATTAAATGCTGGGGGTGTGGAAACTGTCTTTGTGTCCTACTAATAAAGCCGTGTCCTAGAAGGTCAGTCAGGATTTCTCCCATTACTGGTTATCCTTTCTGAGTCATGAATATTAAGTGGATGAAACTAAAGCAACTATCTATATGAGGCCAAAAATGCAGTAAATTCAGTAAGTCTGGTCAAAACTTCAGTTTAACTCTGATTTTAAAAAATTATAGATTCCATGAATTCTTTTGACATAAAACTATTCGAAGTCTGGGTGTCTCATCTAAAGAATGTCTCCTAATATCTCTTTAGGTGATTTGTCTATTATTTTTTAAAGATTTTATTTATTTGACAGAGAGAGAGAGAGACAAAGGGAGTTCAAGCAGGGGGAGCACCAGGGAGAGGGAAGAGCAGGTTCCCACTGAGCAGAGAGTCCGACATGAGGCTCGATCCCAGGACCGAGGGATCATGAGCTGAGCCAAAGGCAGATGCTTAACCAACTGAGCCACCCAGGTGACCCTGATTTGTCTATAATTGATAATCATTATTTTTTTCTCACAATGTCTTTAAACAATTTACATGATCTTAGATGTCTATATTTTAAAAATAATGTTAAGAGTTACCAACAAATCTGATTGGTCAGTAAGTTAGTCTGGCCCATTTAGGCCTCAAAGCTCACCCCGGGGCCCAAGCTGGCAATCTGGGATGATGACCACCATTGGTTGACCACACCAATTAAATTAAGGCAAAAAATCCCACTCTCTCCTACTTTTGACAATCTGTATAAGATGGCAGGAAGTCAGACAGACTGCTCAATTAATTCTTTCCAGAATTATTCAACCTTGATGATGTCATTTATTGTCAAATGTTTTATTTTTATCCACTTTTAAGGAAAAAAATCTGAAGCATTGCATTGTTTGGTGAATTTAGCACATTTTGTAGTAATCATTTCTTTTGAGAGAAATGCATGCAATTACAGGTAGATGCCTGGAAATAAAATGATGATGATTCATCTGTGGTTGGTATTTTCCCAAAGTTGAATTCATTTAAATTAATTCATCACTTAAAAAGATATTGTCTGAGTTGACTACAGAGAACTACAGTCATATAGAGCAACAAGTTTCCAAGTTTAAGATTAGAAGAGGAATAGGTTGTTTGCACTAGTTCTCATTCTTGTTACGACTGTTGTCATGAGAATGGATTCATGTTGTGCCATTTTCTATTTCTTTGCCATTTTTTTGTCACAAGAACAAGACATGAGAATCTCAATGGCTAGTGTTATCTGTGAAAGGCAGTAAACTATTCTGCTTTAACCTTTTATATGGTCTCCTTTTGATTGACTAGCTATTCTACCCCTTTCTCCTAAGTTACCAATGGTGTTAAAGAAAAGAAAAGGAATGGCTGCCTAATCAAATGGGAGAACATTAAAAAGGTCAAAGCTGTAGACTTGGCTGCTGGCTTTCACAGCATGGATGAAACATTTTTTTAAAGAAAAAAACTTATTCTTGTGACAAAGATTGCAATAAGAATAGAAAATGTCAGATCAAGAATCTATTCATGTGACAATGATTGTGATGGGAATGAAAATAGTGCACACTTTACCCTTTCTTTTTATAATCATAGTAAAGTAACTTCATGTGGTGCCGCTTGGGAGCTGAACTTGAGAATTCCGAAACTGGGGGAAAAAATCAAAAGGAATAGTGAGGCATAATGTAAGAAGAATCAACATTTAAGTGACCACCCAAGGCATAGACATGTCTCAATTACAGAATGTGGGTGGTTTTAAGTAAAGGTCTGGTAAAATTGGTCTGCAGATTAACCACATAGAGTTAAACAAGAATCCTATTTCAATACTTCCACTGCTTTTGAAATATCAAACTGTGAACCTTTCTTTATTATGTAAATAACACAACTTATTTCTAAGAACATGTAAGCGGGCAAGTAGGTCATTAGAAAACCACCACATATTATTATTTTTTTCTCTGTGACTACAAATGATAAATTACCTAACATTTCTTTCTAGGTTCTTTCTAGCATCAAACCCTAAGTTGAGACTTGCAGTGCACTCAAATACTGTTGGATTGAATGGAATTGAGTTTAAAAAGAAAACATAATTGTTAGAAGTCCTATCAGACAGGGGTAGCCCCTCCTAAGTTCAAAGTGAATTCGAATGACTTACTTTAATATGTGTTACAGTTAAGGTATTATTACGCAGATCAAAATATAATTAGGAAACCAAATAATATCTCAAGACTGCTATACATTTACTGAGAAACACAACGAAGCAATAAAATGAAAACCTTTCGACTAACTACCCAACTTGATAATTGACACAGTTAAATTTAGGGTGTACCTATGTTTGCAACCAGAGGCTCTACAATTGCACCCCTGCTCAGTGACCCTTTGCTAAAGCACTGTAAAGTTTTCCTGAAGTTTCAAGGAAGGAAAAGAAATAAAAGGAGGTGGAGGAAGAGAAGGAGGAAAAAAGAAAGAAAGAAAGAAAGAAAGAAAGAAAGAAAGAAAGAAAGAAAGAAAGGGAGGGAGGGAGGGAAAGAGGGAGGAAGGAAAGAACGAAAGAAAGAAAGAAAGAAGGAAGAAAAAAAGAAGAAAGGAAGAAAGAAAAAATCATATATATTTATACTTTTATTTGTGATACTTGTATGTGTATTGTGTATCACTGTGTATCATTGACATTTAACATCATATGAGGTTCAGGTGTACAACGTAATAATATGATATCTGTGGATATTGCAAAATGAGCAACACATTTAAGTCTCGCTAACATCTGTCACCATTCAGAGTTACAAATTTCTTGTTATGAGAATTTGTAAGATCTTCTCTATTAGCAGTTTTCAAATATACAGTACAGTATTATTCACTCCAGTCACCATACTGTATATGACATCCCCATGGACTCTTTATTTCACCTGGAGCTTTTGACCACCTTCACCCATTTCACTCTCCCTCCTCTAGCCTCACGCCCCACCCAGGCCACCACCAATCTGTTCTGTATCCATGAGTATGTTTATTTGTAGACTCCACAGATAAGTGAGATCATATGGTATTTGTCTTTCTCTGTCAGACTTATTTCACTTAGCATCATGCCCTCAAGATCCATCCATGTTGTTGCAAATGGCGTATTTATGATTTTTTATTAACCTTATACATATTGGGAAAGGATAATCAATAGCAGACTGTGATTTTAAGACTTCAAAAGACAAGGATTTGATTGATTAAGGTTCTTTTTTTTAGGATTCCATGATTCTTTTGAAGAGACAGGAGCAGATTTATTATCCACAACTTGAGACCAGAAAGTTTACTTATCCCAGAGAATTTGGGGTTTCTTTTCCATTTGTGGGAAGATCCTCAGAGATCAAGGCTGAATCTTGGTGTTAAGTATAAACACCAGTTCCGAAATGATCATCCACACGCTGTATTGGTATGTACGTCGCATGATATTGTATAATGCAACCAGCAAGCCTCAGAAATTCTGGAATACACGGACGGGAAAAAAAAATAAACAGTAAGATTTAGTTCAAATTTCTACACGTATTTTACTTTGAGGTTTGCCGTCACAGTGTGACTTAGGAAAGGTCTTCGGCTGCAGTTTAGACTGTCAGTTCCTTGAGGGAAGGGGCCCTGCCTGCTGACTCCTGGCACAGGGTCTGAGATCTAGGAGGTACCCAACGGGTGATCAAGAGTTGAATTTGTGGCTCTGTTGAAGGGACACTTGTGATGGGTGAGGCGCCAAAGGCCTCGGCAACCTCATGCGCTCAAATACGGTGGGGGAGTTCCTCACTCAGTTTCCAGGAGACCTCCCATGATGCCAGAAGCCAATGAGACATTTTTTTTTAAAGATTTTATTTATTTATTTGAGAGAGAGGCAGTGAGAGAGCATGAGCGAGGAGGAGGTCAGAGGGAGAAGCAGACTCCCCGCGGAGCTGGGAGCCTGATGCGGGACTCCGGGATCATGACCTGAGCCGAAGGCAGTCGTCCAACCAACTGAGCCACCCAGGCGTCCCGCAATGAGACATTTTTAATACAGCCTTGCCTGTTTCTGAGCGAGCATAACAAAACTCCATCAGGGGCTCAGCAGTAGTTGCCATTCTTTTGAAAGGAGACCTTCATGGTGTATTTCTGCATCAGGTTTTGCCTTGAGGACTTTTGGAAGACCCTTGCCCACAAGTGTCTATCCACCTCCCTCAGGCTGACTGCAACATTCTGTAGGAGAGCCCGAGGACTCTGGTCATGACCCTGGGACATTGCGAGTGGCTCCAAAATGTCACCTTCCAACACCTGTGAATCATTACGTCCTCAGTGTAACTTATTTTCCAGCTCCTGTGCTGCCATCTGACTTCAAAGGAGGGGAAAGGTAATAATGGTTGAAGACAGTGGATAGGGAGATGCTGGGATTTCACATTCACCGTGTTGAGGGAACACAGTCATGAGAACAGTCCTGTGTTAGAATTATTGGAATTAATGAGAACGACTGTGTTTTATGTACCTTTATCTGGGAATCAGTGGCAGCACTTTTTTTTTTAACAATTTATTTTTTATTTGAAAGAGAGAGAGAGAGAGAGAGAGAGCATGAGCTTGGGGGGGGGGCAGGCAGAGGGAGAAGGAAAAGCAGACTCCCTGCTGAGCAGGGAGCCTGATGAGGGGCTTGATCTTAGGACCCTGGGATCATGACCTGAGCTGAAGTTAGATGCCTAACCGACTGAGCCACTCAGAGGCTCCAGTGGCAGTACCTTTTTAAAAAATAGAATTTAACTGTCTCCTTGTTTTGTGTTTCTACCTGCTCAGGACTTCCTGCCTCAGTCACCTATCGCTCTCCTCAGGAGTAGTGGTGCCTGCAGACTTTCCCTCTTCTCTCTCAACATGCTTTGTCTCTACTAGTCAGCTGCTAGCCAGGAGGTGTTCAAACCCAGGAAAACCTAATGTTTGCTTTCATTCATCATTCTGATTCTTTCTACTCTACAGGGAAGAAGCATTCTTCTCTCTTAGGCTAATTAGCTGTTGAGAAGAGCATCTATAGTCTTAATTTATGTTCTGAGAGCATGTCAGTTTTTGTCTTTGTCGTTTAGAAGCCGTGATTCACAAATGTTAGGGGGACATTACCGGGGTGGCCCTTGGTTTGATGCAGAAGCAGAATTGACCATAACATTTTGAGAGCAGGCAAGTGTTTTCAAACTACATGAAAGAGATTTGGATCCAGTCTGGAAGTCCGTGGCTACCTGGAGGCCAAATCGCATTCAATGAATGCCAGCGTGAATGATGAGAAATGATCCATCTCTGCAGCAGATGCCCGTTTGTCTTAACCTCCTGCCTCATTTAATGTAAATATTCAAGTTGGCCTTTATTTTGCCATAGTCTCATGGATTGTCCTTGAAATATAATATCAAAGAATCTGGTTTATAGGGTAGCTACTTAGCGCAGTAACTCCTGCTTTGAAGGGATTCTAATTTCGTTATAAAAATGGAAGATGGCTTTCTATAGGTTTAATACTGATGAAAAATTTACAAACTCTCTGATTCAAGACCACATTAGATGTAATCATGGAAAAGAAGCAGGTGATGGATGGAAGAAATGCACCATGATCTTCTGTTCATGGGCACGGTTTTGAGAGATTTGGAACTGGATATAAATTAATGGGCCTGCTTTACCTTTTCAGATAGGGTGGATATTAATTATAAACTCTTTAGAACCAAAAGGAAAATATATTTTTCTCCCTGTCATCTGCTCTCTTCAATTCAGCACAAGAATTGACCTAAATATGGCTTTTTTTAGCCGTGGCTGCACGGTGGCTAAGAAGTAATGTACTTGCAGCTTCAGAGTCTTGATTTGTCAGGGACCATGGACATCCTTTATCTGAGCTCGATCCAAATTGAGAAAGCCATGTGACAAAATCCATGATAGCTGACCATATAGCCACTGCTTATATATGGTTAATGATATGGAATTATATATTTACAAAGCAATCCAATTTATATTTTTTTCCCTCTGAACAATATGCTGGGTTTTTTTTTGTGATTTTATTTTATTTTTCAGTGTTCCAAGATTCACTGTTTATGTACCACACCCAGTGCTCCATCCAGTACGTGCCCTCCTTAATACCTACCACCAGGCTCACCCAACCTCCCACCTCCCTTCCCTCCAAAACCCTCAAGGGGAGACAAGCCATGAGAGACTGTGGACTCTGAGAATCCAATTTATTTTTGAGTACTCTTATTCTTAGAATGTTCTTTTTAATCAAACATAGAACTGCTTCTCTGTAATTTTCAACTCTTACATTTGGTTCTGCTTTCTGGACCATCGTTGAATAAATTGAATTTTACCTGGCGACTACTCATATATGTAGCTACATGGAGGCTATTCATATATGTGGCATGCTGGGTTTTGAAATCACACATTCTGAGTTTCTTTGGCCGCTCCTCATACATAATGATTGACACATTTGTCTTTTTTTTTCTCTCTTGGGATGTGCTCTACATTGCCAATGTCTTTCCTAAGGTTACACTGGTCAGAACTAAATAAATGTATCCAAATGTCAGCTGAATAACAAAAGGTATGGTGGTTCTTTCACCTCCTTTAATCTGAGAAGCCTGCTTCTTATGATGTAGCCAAGAATACCTTGTTCTATTCAGCATTTGCTAATTGAGCACATGATCATCTGAAAAGCCAGGTGTCTTCCCTCAAGTGCTCCTGACAAATCAGCCTCTCTCCCTTCTGTGCCAGTGTAAACATTTGAAGGGAAAATAATTATATTAAGGACACTCTTAATAGTCCTATAGGGTGATAAAATCGTAGCATTTTAGAATTGAATGTGACTTTAGAAGTCATCTAGTACAATCATTCAGTTTTACAGAGGAGAAATGTGAAAGTAGAGAGAAAATAAGTACATTGACCAAAGAACATGTGGTAGTGTGTATACTAAGGCAGGGCTAGGCCCTCAATCTTTAGATTTGCTGGGAACAGAAATACTGTTCGATTTCCTAACTAAGGCAGAAGAGGAAGAGTGTTGACAGAGCAAACTGGTTGAGCCTACTGGCTAATTTTATTCATTGTTATCATTAAATTAAGTAAGCTACATCCAGCCAGAGATTTAAATGAATGGTGGAAGGCAACTTGCCATTCCTTCCACGTGAAAGTGTAGAATCACGTTGTCTTCTAAATAGCCCCTGGCCACGTTAGGGTCTCAATGGGCTTATGCGACTCTATCACTTATTTTTTTTTCCTTCCCCTTTTACTTCTTTCAAGTGGCAAAAGGACAGCGTCGCAGAAAAGATGCAGTGGAACTAGAAACAGGAAACCACAGAAGAGAAACTGTTTCTTTATCTTGTTCCTTGGCAGTTATTCTTCTTCTAACAGCGAGAGAGAGAGCGAGGCGGGTTTTGTCAGATAAGCAGCAAGAGATGCTTTGACGAGGTGGAGTACAAACTCCCTGAACATTTCAAATTCATTTTAAGGGAAAGAACATTTCAGGACTAGTGAGAAAGGTATAGAGCTGTGCCCCGAGCTAGTTGTTATGAGCGGGGAGCAGGGTTTGTTTCAAATCTGTCGACATAACCCAATTACCTGTGCCACCGAACATACTTAGATTCTAATTCCGTGGGTATGGAAGGGCTCCAGCGCTTTCAAGAAATGTTCCCCAAGCTAGTGTGGTGTGAAGTCAAGGTTAATAACCACTGATATGTGGTTAAGAGCTCGGGTTATGCAGTAGGTCAGCTCATTTACATCGAAGCCGATCTCTTACTGACTATATGCCTTTGCACCGGTCGGATATCCCCCCCACCAAGTCCCATGTCCTCATATGAGAAATGGAAAGAATATTGGGACTGGCGTTATTCTTATGACCAACTTCGTAAGCTTGTTATGAAGATTAAATAAAATTAGACCTCTCAAGTGCTTAGCACGTTACCAGGTACCCAGTAATCATCCCATGCATGTTGGCAATCTTGGGCATTTCTTTAGAAGTTTCTCTAAGATGCTATCTTTATAAATATGATACTGATATATACATACATATGTATATATATGTTTTAAAATTGGAATGTGGGCAGCACAATGTGAGAATCTGCTGGGAGGGGCTGGATTTTATGGGCTGGCAAACAAGATGTAGTGTATCAGAGGAATAGAGAGGGCTGAAGTGTACTCCTTGTTGTTACAGAAAAGTCTAGAATACCGCATGAGCTACTGGATTAAGAGAGAAGATCAAGCTTTCCAGGAGGTTAATGTACACTGAACGCCTGTTCTGTCCCATTATTTCATTTAATCCTCAGACCCCATTTATGACATCATTACTAATGTTATTTCATTTTCAGACAGGGCTTGGGGTGCATAACAGACTTGCGAGATACACTGTCAGTAAGTGATGGAGACTCTTGAAGCGTCGTAATTGCCATTTGAATCACAGAGTAACAGTTGAGGACCCGCCACCTAGTGGCCGTCTACCCAAATTGCAGGTTTGTTTATTTGAGGACTGAAGACCTTTGACTTTCTCAAAGTTTGGGCCCAAAGCTAACGTTCTCAAGCCCACGAAAGGTATTTGCCTCAATATTTGTCACCACACCAACCAACCAGTTTGACTAAAATCTTATTATAAAGATACAATATTCTTTTGTCTTCAGAAAAAATATGGATTCGGACTTTATCACATTTGTGATCTTGGACACATTTCTTAAAACTCTGTGAGTGAGCTTTATTCCCTCTTACGTAAAATAGGGATGAAGTTCCATACTCTTCAAGTTTCTTTATGTGTTAGAAATAATATATAACCAAAGAACTTAGCACAGTTCCTGGTACATACTAGAGGCTCAGTGAATGACAATGCACTTGCTTCAAGGGCATACTTATCTAAAAGCAGCTAGGGAGAGAGAAGGAGGAAATAGAGATGAGAGGGGAGGACAGGGAGAGGAATGGGGGAGGGGAAGGGGAATAAGGAAGGGGCAGGGGAAGGGAATGATTTGTAGCAGGGGAAGGAGTTCAGAAACCAAAAGCAGAGAGATAAGAAGTTAATAAATGGTTGGAGTTCCTAAGCGTTTATTCCTAGACATGAAAGTGTGTTTAAGTGACTTTATGAGGATAATTTTGGCTCAATTCCCTTCTTATGTGTTGACTGAAAAACTGAACGTGAAGTGTGCCCCACTGGATTAGTAGTAACAACAAAAGCAAAGTAACAATATAATAAAGTTACAGTCTATAATGGTATAATGAATGTGTCTCTCTATTTTAAAGGTACTGATGAAGACTCAGTAAGGTAATATTAAAAAGTAAAACGCTTGGTCAATAATGGTTGCGCTGAAATGTGAGTTCTTTTCTTCATTGCTGCAGGCACAGCCTCTCAAAATTTCTACAAAGTGTCACTCACCTGTCAGACCTTTAAATAGGCCACTGAATTATAATTTAGAAATCTTAGCTTTTCTCTCCCCTACAGAACGTTGAGAATTTTCTGTGAAATGAATTGATTGTTTGCCTTCACCGGGGATTAAAACAGAGTTATTTACTTAGTGATTGTGGACTTAATTTGAAAGGCGCTCAAATTTTGTGACCTATATTGAAATATGAGAACGTTCATATTACATTTCTTGATTTACTTAGTTTACTTGCAATTCAATTCAAAAATTAGTTATGATCGTTGTTTTTGTGTTTGATGTCTAACTCTGGCTTCGACTCCTCAAGTTTTGTTATCTAAGTTGGTTGCTGTTTTGATCAGTCTGACAATTTGCAGTAAAACGAATACAGTTAAATATATATGTGTATATATAACTGACTCATTTGAAAGTTCAGTTTAATGGCAAGGTGATAAGCTGCGTCCTTACCTGCTCTCCTAGGAAATTTTAGCATGCCTGTGGTATCTAAACCCTGGAGGCCAACTCTGAATTGTCAACTGCTAAATTTTCCACCCGCAGCTCTTCTAGAAGATTTCATGACAACAGAAAAGAGAGCTTTTATTGAGAACGACAGGTGTTGATCTCACATGGGTCATTGTACGCATACCTTTTTACCCTTACTCAGGCCTTTCTTAAAACATACAAACAACAAAGCAAGAAGCAATCCAAAGTCTTTCTTCTTCAAGTGAAATTAAGTTGATAGTGCCATCAAAATCATCATTTTTATCTCATTGTCCCTATCATCAACATTGACTAAACCAATAACCATTATAAGAGTGGCCCTGGGGTGCCTGGGTGGCTGGGTGGGTTAGAGCCTCTGCTTTTGGCTCAGGTCATGGTCCCAGGGTCCTGGAATCGGCCCCGTATCACATGGGGCTCTCTGCTCAGCTGGGAGCCTGCTTCTCCCTCTCTCTCTGCCTGCCTCTCTGCCTACTTGTGATCTCTGTCTGTCAAATAAATAAATAAAATCTTAAAAAAAAAAAAAGAGTTGCCCTGCAAAATGGTAACCACACAGACTCTGATCCTGCATTATTCTACTGGGGAAGATGTATTTAAATGCATAATCACAGAATAGAGACATTAAAATGACCAATGAAGAGAAACAGGTGTTGAAATCTCTGGAGATGTACACAACAGGAGGCATTATCTAGGTCCATGGTCCACTTGCAGGTATGGAAAGTTCTCTCCTCCATAGGCACCCCTTGAAATTCTTCCCTGTTTTCAAGCTCAAATGACCCTTCTTCTAAGAAGTTTCATAAGATTCTTTAGGCACAATGAAGTGTTCCCTTCTCCAAATCCGTAGTGTTTAACCAAGCCTGTCTGATATCAGGGTGAAAGGTGAGTGTCTTCTATATCCACCACTAGCGTGTTGCACAGAGTAGTTATGAGAAATAAAGGATCTTTCTAGTCCGAGTCTCTTCTCTCCTGCTATGGTGCTCAGGGATTCTGCTGCTACTCCCCTTCTCTCTCGAGGTCCAGCCACACACCAGTGTGCTCTTCTCTCTGGGAAATGGGACAGAAACTTCTGTGTCTTCTTCCTTGCTAGCTCCCCACATAGACTCCTTGTTGTAAGGGTTGTCTGATAATCATTCCAGAGAAACAGACAGAAGATAAGAAAAGGGAACCCTCTTATACTGCTGGTGGGAATGCAAGCTGGTGTAGCCCCTCTGGAAAATAGTATGGAGGTTCCTCAAGAAGGTGAAAATAGAGCTACCCTATGACCCAGAAATTGCCCTCTTAGGGACATACCCCAAAGATACAGATGTAATGATCTGCAGGGGTACCCACACCCCAGTGTTTAGAGCAGCAATGTCCACAATAGCCAAACTATGGAAAGAGCACAGATGTCCATTATCAGATGAATGGATAAAGAAGATGTGGTATATATGTACAATGGAATACTACTCAGCTATCAAAAAATGAAACCTTGCCATTTGTAACGCCACGGATGGAACTAGAGGGTATTATGTTAAGCAAAATAAGTCAATTAGAGAAAGACAATTATCATATGATCTCACTGACATGTGGAATTTGGGAAACAAAACAGGATCATAGGGGTAGAGAGGAGAAAATAAAACAAGACAAAATCAGAGAGGGAGACAAACCATAAGAGACTCTTAATCATAGGAAACAAATTGAGGTCTGCTGGAAGGGAGGGAGGGTAGGGGCATTGGGTAACTGGGTGATGGGCATTAAGGAGGGCACGTGATATAATGACAAGTGGGTGTTACATAAGACTGATGAATCACTGAACTCTATCTACCTCTGAAACTAATAATACATTACATGTTAATTAATCAAATTTAAATTAAAAAATTTAAAAAGGAATAGGAAGCTGGTCAGAAGAATAGGGGTAGGGACAAAGATTTAGGATGCTTTGCCAGGTTCTTACAGTCATACTGCCTGGCTAATAGAGTCTGAATATTTTTTCTTTTCCTTTCCTTTTCCTGTTCCTCCCCTCTCCTTCCCTTCCCTTTCTTTTCTTTTCCTCCCTTTCTCTTGGTTCTTCCCTCCTTTCCTCCCTCCCTTCCTCCTCCTTTCTCTTTCTTCTCTCTCTCTTTGTGCGGATTCCCCTGTCCTCTTTTATCCTGAGTGTGTGTACTTCTTCAGATCTCCTCTTCCTTTGTCACTGCTTTCTTCCCTCCTGTCTTCTTTAGAGCTTCTACCACAGGAGAAACTACCGTTGAGAACTAATACCCATTTACATATCTCCTGGTCTCAAGCGGTCAGTTTTCATATCTGAAACCTTTCCATTGACTCTCAACCTACAATTTTCTTCTTGGTCCAACCTGATTGATTGAATTTCCCCCGAGATATTTACAAAATGAATAAGACATGCGTGGTCCTCCACATCCAATAACTGCTTTCTATTAGAGTGGACTTATAAGTTCAAAATGTTGCAGTAGTTTGTTATAAGCTATAGAAACAAGGTGTGTTTGGCAGAACTTGTGCAAAGTTAATTCGATGGAGGTAGGACCATCTTTTCAACAAATGGTGCTGAAACAATTAATATCCGTACATAAAAAATGATCTTTGAGCCATATCTTATACCCTATTTAAGCCATATCTTATACCCTATTTAAGACTAATTTAAAGCACATCAAACACCTCCTATATATAAAATCTAAGCTAAAAAATTTACAGAAAACAGAGCAAAAATCTTGTGAATTCAGGTTAGGGAAAGATTACTTAGATATGATGCTAACAAGAACAAAACAAAAATGATTGATACCTTGGATTTCCTCAAATTTTAGAATGCTTGTTCTTCAAAAAAGAATATGAAAAAATGAAATATAAGCTGCTTTCAGGGAGTAAATATTTAAATTTTTAAATATCTGATAAAAATTTATATCTCTTTATATATAATGAGCTGTCAAAACTTAATAATAAGAAAAACCAAAAGCAATTAAAAACTGGGCAGGCGTACCTGTGGCTTAGTTGGTTAAATGTCCAACTCTTGATTTCAGCTGGAGTCATGATCTCGGGGTCATGAGATCAAGCCCCGTGTTCAGGCTCTGCCCTGGGCATGGAGCCTGCTTAAGATTGTCTCTCTCCTTCTCCCTCTGCCCTTTCCCCTGATCTTTCCCTCTCTCTAAAACAAACAAACAAACAAAATCTTTTTTAAAAAATTGGGCAAAAGATTTGGACACTTCACTAACAAAGGCATAGCGACAACAAATAAACACATGATGCTCATTAGCATTAGAGAAATGTAATTAAGACCACAATGAGGTCTCACCTGACTTTCACCAGGATGACACTAGTCACAGAGACAATAAAAAACCATTGGAAAGGACGTGGAGGACTTAGAACTCTCAGATACTGCTGGTGGGAATGTAAAATGTTGCAGCCTCTTTGGAAAACAATTTGGCAATTTCTTAAAAAGCTAAGCATGCACTTATCATATGATTCAGCCATTCCACACCTAGGTATTTACCCAAGAGAAATGAAAGCAATATATCCACCCAATGACTTAAACAACAAAGTTTATAGCAGCTTGATGCTAAGAGTCCTGTACTGGAAACAATCCACTTGTCCCTCAGCAGGTGAAGGGATAAACGAATCATGGTTTATCCATACAATGGAGAGGTATTCAGCCATAAAAAGGAAAACTATTGACAACAAAATAATTATGATTAATAACAGCAGACAAAAAGAGTACATACTGTATGTATCCAATTATATAAACTTCTAATAAATGCAAACAAATATATAGTTACTGTAAGTAGAGTAGTGGTTGCCTAGGGACGGGGGAAGGCTAGGAGGGAGGGATAATAGGGAGGGAGGAGGGAAGAAAGATATGATCACTATCTTAGTTTTGGTGATCATCTTAAGGATGTTTGTATGTGTCCAAATATCATATTGTACACTTGAAATAGATGCACTTTATTCTATGCCAGTTCTCCCTCAATATAACTGATATAAAACGTGAAAGGGGAGTTGACAACAGTTACCACATGAAAAGGAGAGTGAAGCGATTGGCTTTATTTTTATCTATCTATCTATCTATCTATGTGTATATGTATGTATGTATGTATCTATCTTTTTATTGCCTAAATTCCAGGATAGTTAACATATAGTTTTATATTAGTTTCAGGTGTACAATATAGTGATTTGGTCATTCTATACACCACTCATCACGATAAGTGTACTCTTAATTCCCTTAACCTATTTCATCCCGCCCCCTACCCACATTCCCACCACTTTGTTCTCTATAGCGTAGTTCAGAGTCTGTTTTTTGGCTTGTCTCTTTATTGCTTTGTTCATTTGTTTTGTTTCTTAAATTGTACATATGAGGGAAATCATACAGTATTTGTCTTTCTCTGACTGACTTATTTCACTTAGCATTATACTCTCTAACTCTATCCATGTCATTGTAAATGGCAAGATGTCATTCTTTTTTATGGCTGAATAATATTCCACTGTGTATACAAACAACATCTTCTCTTTTTTTTCTTTACAACATTTTAAAAATTTCTTTTCAGCGTGACAGAATTCATTGTTTTTATACCACACCCAGTGCTCCATGCAATGCGTGCCCTCCATAATACCCACCACCAGGCTCCCCCAACCTCCCACCCCCTCCCCCGCCCCTTCAAAACCCTCAGGTTGTTTTTCAGAGTCCATAGTCTCTCATGGTTCATCTCCCCCTCCAATTTCCCTCAACTTGCTTCTCCTCTCCATCTCCCCATGTCCTTCGTGTTTTTTGTTATGCTCTGCAAATAAGTGAAACCATATGATAATTGACTCTCTCTGCTTGACTTATTTCACTCAGCATAATCTCTTCCAGTCCCGTCCAAGTTGATACAAAAGTTGCGTATTCATCCTTTCTGATGGAGGCATAATACTCCATAGTGTATATGGGCCACATCTTCCTTATCCATTCGTCTGTTGAAGGGCATCTTGGTTCTTTCCACAGTTTGGCGACCGTGGCCATTGCTGCTATAAACATTGGGGTACAGATGGCCCTTCTTTTCACTACATCTGTATCTTTGGGGTAAATACCCAGTAGTGCAATTGCAGGGTCATAGGGAAGCTCTATTTTTAA
>PISX010026873.1:0-23778 GCA_004024625.1 Mellivora capensis | reverse complement strand
ACTAATCTTCGATAAAGCTGGAAAGAATGTCCAATGGAAAAAAGACAGCCTCTTCAATAAATGGTGTTGGGAAAATTGGACAGCCACATGCAGAAAAATGAAATTGGACCATTTCCTTACACCACACACAAAAATAGATTCAAAATGGATGAAGGACCTCAATGTGAGAAAGGAATCCATCAAAATCCTTGAGGAGAACACAGGCAGCAACCTCTTCGACCTCAGCTGCAGCAACATTTTCCTAGGAACATCGCCAAAGGCAAGGGAAGCAAGGGCAAAAAGGAACTATTGGGATTTCATCAAGATCAAAAGCGTTTGCACAGCAAAGGAAACAGTTAACAAAACCAAAAGATAACTGACAGAATGGGAGAAGATATTTGCAAACGACATATCAGATAAAGGGCTAGTGTCCAAAATCTATAAAGAACTTATGAAACTCAACACCCAAAGAACAAATAATCCAATCAAGAAATGGGCAGAAGACATGAACAGACATTTCTGCAAAGAAGACATCCAGATGGCCAACAGACACATGAAAAAGTGCTCCACATCACTCGGCATCAGGGAAATACAAACCAAACCTACCATGAGATATCACCTTACACCAGTCAGAATGGCTAAAATTAACAAGTCAGGAAATGACAGATGCTGGCGAGGATGCGGAGAAAGGGGAACCCTCCTACACTGTTGGTGGGAATGCAAGCTGGTGCAACCGCTTTGGAAAACAGCGTGGAGGTTCCTCAAAAAGTTGAAAATAGAACTACCCTATGACCCAGCAACTGCACTACTGGGTATTTACCCTAAAGATACAAACGTAGTGATCCGAAGGGGCACGTGCACCCGAATGTTTATAGCAGCAGTGTCTACAATAGCCAAACTATGGAAAGAACCTAGATGTCCATCAACAGATGAATGGATAAAGAAAATGTGGTATATATACCCAATGAATACTATGCAGCCATCAAAAGAAATGAAATCTTGTCATTTGCAATGACGTGGATGGAACTAGAGGGTATCATGCTTAGTGAAATAAGTCAATCAGTGAAAGACAACTATCATATGATATCCCTGATATGAGGAAGTGGAGATGCAATATGGGGGGTTAGGGGGGTAGGAAAAGAAGAAAAGAAACAAGATGGGATTGGGAGGGAGACAAACCATAAGTGACTCTTAATCTCACAAAAGAAACTGAGGGTTGCTGGGGGGAGGGGTGTCGGGAAAGGGGGATGGGGTAATGGACATTGGGGAGGGTATGTGCTATGGTTAGTGCTGTGAAGTGTGTAAACCTGGCGATTCACAGACATGTACCCCTGGGGATAAAAATACTTTATATGTTTATAAAAAATAAAAAATATATATATAAATAAATAAAAATGGAAAAAAAAGTACTTGTCTCTTTGCTCACCATTGATCATGTGCCCATTCTCCAACCAAATATTGTCAAAGAGAAAGGAATAGCATAATCATCAAACAATGTTTTTAGTAGCAAAAGAATAAAGTCTGAATATTCAGTAATAAGCAAATGGATAAAATTGCATGATATAGCATCACAGTAGAATACTCTATAGTAATACTAATAAGAGTAACAAGTAACATTCACTCAGGTGTTATTATGTACTAGGTACTCTTCTAAGCACTTGCTAAGTATGTATTTATTTTTCCATGGAAGTGTGGGCAAAACCATATAGAGGTTAATTTCATCCTATTGAGATGATACCCAAAAGATCGATGAAAATTAAAAGGTCTGGCAATAACAAGTGTTGGTAAAGATATATGTTATGTGTGTGTATGTACATATATATACATATCTGTAAAAATATATATGGAACATTGTAAATATATATATATGTTTATATATATATACATAGTGAATATATATGGAACATAAATCTCAGATACTAGATATAAAAGTTTAATTTTTCAGATAAAAAAATAAAGCCTGATGAAATTAAATACTTACCTAAGATCACAAGGCTATTAAGTGGCAGAAATAGGATTTGAGTCAGACAGTCTTTAAATAGCAATCAAAATAAATAAATTAGATTCTCACACAAATATCAACATGGACAATTTTAAAAGCATAATCTTGAGTAGGTGGTAGTGTTTCAACATAAAATAAAATAAAAGAATAGACTAAGTTTGCCAAGGAAGAGGTAGATATTATGAGTTCATTTGGGAATAGGTTGTCTTGAAGGTAAGAAACAAGAATGACATCCCATAGTCATCTATATGACTATCCAGAAGGCAATCAGCTACAAACATTTCAGAGAAAGTTTTTGGATCTGGAGAACTGACAGTTATCAGGTAGTAGTAGAAACTGCAAGTGGATTTAAAATGTGAAAAGAGGCAAGTAGGAAAGAAGGAGTCCTAAGTTTGGGGAGAAAGGAAACCAGAAAGGAGGCTGATAAAGAATAACAAAGTAGTAGTAGAGGAAAGAGTCCTGTCTCAAATATGATAAGGAGTGACTTCAAAAGCATTATGGCCAATAATGTCAAATGCTACTGAGAGTAGTGAAAATATTTGGCATATCAACGAGAACATTAGTGAAACCACTTTCAAATGCAGTTATAGTTACAAAACTGCATGCATGCTTTGAAGAGTCAATAGGAGATGAAGTAGAAGGGTATATAAAATGCAACCTATTTTTTCTGAGGAGCTTGGTTAGTGAAGAAAAAGTGAATATTAGAGGATTTTCCAGGGGAATTAAGGATTTTTTCAGTGGAAAAGACGTGGTAATATTTTTAGCTTATGTGACGAGTGGGTAGAGGGAGACATCTAAAATACTGAAAAGATAGGGAAGGGTACGACTTACTGTAGGAGAGACATCTGGAAAAGGATGGGAAGCAGTGGTTCAAGAACATAGGTGGAGAATTTACCCTTGAACGTGAGAAATAATGGGAAAGTGAACAAGAGATCTCCCAGATGAGAAGAGAGACAAATGGAACAAAGAAAGGAAAGAAATGAGTTTTGTCCTGCTGTTTCCAATCAGCTTTTCCCAAAAGGGATACTTGGCAAGGAAAACAGGAAACAGACAGGTGGTCCAAGGTCTATTGGGTAAAGTTAATAGATAGTTGCTCAGACCTATTCAGGTCTGAGTTTTAGGACCAAAAAAGGTAGATTAAAAGCAATTACTACAAATTCATGAATCATATCCAGTTGCCAGACACTAGTCTCCTGACCTGAATTTTTCCTTCCCTTAGTGAATGAAGCTGGAATGTTGCCTATATGGAGGCCATTCTGAATTTACACCAAAAACCAAACTGAAACCAGAAAAGAGTTAAAGAAAAGTATCACAAGATGTCAGCACGAAAAGCCAACTAGTAATCATCCCCACAAACTCTGTCTCACAGAGGAGGGGAAAAAAAACGCAGTAGAGTGCATAATAGCTCCAAGGTCATCAAATTATTGATTGGTGGAGAGTTCATGCTTTATTTTCATTGAACATATGATATATTTTTACTTCTTTAATTAATTTATTATTTGCCTCCTCCCATGAGAATGTGGTCTGTAGAGAAGGCACTTGTTCATTATTTGTTAACAAATGAATTGCATCTGATCCAGTGAACTTTCTACTTACCCATTACAATTTCAAAAAGAGCACTTCATAGTGAAACTGACACTTAAAACAAACATGTCCATGCAAATAATTTTTATTAACTTCTTCTTCATTGGGTGGAGAAAGCTCTGGGGCAGAGCAGAATTCAGATCCAAGACTGCCCAGTCTCAGAGCCAAATATTGGCTGAATTAGACTCATTCAGTTAGTTCTCCCTGAAAAAAAAAATACTGAAGGGATTTTTGTGGCAAAAAAACAAAACAAAACAAAAACAGCTCCAATAAACCAATAGCAAAATAAATGAAAGCCAAATCAATATTATGTACAAACTATATAGAGCTATATAGAGTCCACACAACAGTGAGCCTTGTGGTGTAATCCACATTTATATCTTTATCCATATTTTTATGTCTATGCCCACGTTTATGCCACCCAAGATAAATATGGTAGAAAAGATTCACTGGGTCTGTTTCTAGGGGAGCATTATAAAAATTGTGACTTCTTATGACCCTTCGTCTACTGACGAAAATCCTCTATTTTGGGGGATTTTGTGTGAAAGAAAAAAAAAAAAGATGAGAAAGAAACACAGTGAAGCAGGCAGCTACCAAGAAGAGGGTTGGTCAATGCTGGGTGAAACTGAGAGAGGTTTTTCCTATTCTCTCTGAAGTGTAATCTTTTTTTTTTTTTTTTTTTTTTTTCCTTCAGGAGTCATCTCCAAGGACAGAAAGGAAAAACACTCTGAATAAAGATGTGTCCATCTCGGGGGAAACATATGAGACTGTAGAAGCAGCTCACACAAAAATGAATTTGTTTATGGAATTAGGTAAGAGAATCCCATTTTATGGCTGTGAGATATGCAAAGGAGTGTTTAAAGATTCACATTGCCTGAGGCTTTCTAGTATCTTTTTGTAGCCCAAATTCTTAATAGAAAATGTACAGATTAGTATAATCAGTGCATTAGACTTTATAATACATATACTAGGTTGTCAAATAGGTTCTAGAATTTTCACGAAGATCCAAAGCCAAGAACAAATATACCTCATGTTCTATGCTCAGAAAGCCCCCCACTTTCCTACCAGGAATTAGTGACAAGAGCCAGTTCAAAAAATTGCCTAGTCACCAACTTTCCCCACCTTTCCCACCCCCAGGATCATCCCACCCAAAGTAAGAGGAGGGTTGTGTGGGGAAGAGAAGTAGTAAGCCTCCTGGAGAGAGCAGAGTTTGGGTAAGAATGAAAGCACCATTCTTCCCTTTCTAAAACTCAGTGAGAGAATTCCAGGAGGATCACATAAAGATTGACAGTTCCTGCCAGGGGAACCTGGCAAGCTGAATATAGCAGGATGTGTGCTGGGCTGCAGAACACAAACGTCCCCGTCTGTGCCATCATTAATGCTGTACATAGAGAGACTGGATTTGGGAAGAGCATCTGGGAGTCTGAAGCTTACAGTCTTACCCTTTTTAGTCCTCTTCATCAATATGAGGAAGAATAAATGTATTCCTGAAGTTTAGAAGTGTACATAGATGCGGTACAGTCTTGAGTTTTCTGTAGCAGAAACACCTATATTAGTAACACTTGAAGGAAGGGTGGCACAGTGTACCTCAGAGGAAAATGGTGGTAACCCTACTCCATCTTTATTTCCATAATCCTCTGAAATGTGATGTGGATTCTGGTGGTTTCCAGAGCTGTATGGAAAGGAACATGAAGGACAATAGAAGAGGGTGGGCTTTGGGGCTGCTAGGTGGTTGCTGGGCCAATCTCATAAGGCTCAATTTAGAGAAAAAGTTGTGGTACCCAGTCTGCTATAAAAGGAAAATTGCCTTGGGAGGGTGGGGGGTGTAACTATTTGAATAAGGGGGAATTAATAGAGTTTCAGAGATAATGTCATGTCACCCACATTTCTGCCCAAGTAGAGAACACATTCATTTTCTTCTCAAGCCTTATTCAGCAAATAACCTAGTATTTTTACTTTATTTTTCCATTAAAGTAGGAAAAGGATAAGTCTCTCTTCGTTGCTATAATAGGTAAGAAAACACAGAACCCAGAAGCAGATAGCCAAAGAACACAAATACCTAAAGAAGGGAAAATCAAGTAGAACTTTAGGATCACTGAAAAGAAATAAGCAATTCTCAGAGTACTAAATAATTAGTGGGAAAATTCTTGCCAGTAATATGGAGAAAACAAACCTCCTAAGGAGCACCATTGATAAAAGCTTGATACACAAGCAGAAAAGAAGTGTCGTCTATAACCAATTATAAGGGCTGAAATACAAGTACAACAACCCTGAGCAGATAAGTGTTGGAGAAGTATGGTTAGGAGAGTTCAGAGAATCTGGGTAATGTATGAAGAAAAAAATCAGGATAGGTCCCATAATAGATTGTATTTTCCCAAGATGAATACCACCATGGGGTCCATGCCCCATTCTCCATTTATAACTACATTAACAACCCTTCCATCAAGTGATAGAATCTCTATCCCCTCTCCTTGGACCCATGCAGACCTTTGTGACTGATTTGTTCATGGAAGACAACAGAAGTAAGGCTGTATGACCTCCAAGTCGAGGTTATAAAAATTTCTTGTTCTTCTACCTTCTTCTCTTGGGACACTTTTTCTGTAAATCCAGACACCTTGATATGAGGAAGCCAGGAGGAAGCCTCTGGAAAGACTCACAAGAGGAGACCCATACAGAGAAGAACTGAATCCGCAATCCCTCAGCCTTCCCTTAGCTCCAAATCAAATTGCCAGCTGTGTGAATGAGCCACTTTGCAAGTGGATCATCCAATGTCCAGTTGAGCTGATGCCACATGAAACAAAGATAAGCCTTTCCCAATGTGCCTTGCCCAGATTGTAGATTCTGCGCTAAATAAGTGGTCATTGTTTTAAGCCACTAAGTTTGCCAGAATGGAATGGGCAATAAATAACCAGAAAAAGGCCAGAAAGGGAATTATTTACCTAGCCAAAGCTAGCTGAGTTTCCACAGTTCTTTGGAAGGAGGAATTGAAAGTTTCTATCAGCACTCCATTTTGTATAATAATATAAAGATGACAAATATGTCACTTCCCCCTAATAAAGGACTTTATTATGTCCTTAATAGTGTATATGTAGAGAATTCTCATTTCATTATATAGATTAGGTGTTCTTAATAATTGTCTTGGCAGTCTTTACTAAATTTTGAATACACTTTAAGTAAAAGTACAGTTTTTGTTCATTCTATAGAATGTTCAACTTCAAAAACAGTAATGGTTAATAACCTGTTGCCCCAAAAGGGGTACAGAACATAAACAATACTCTACAAAATTGTGATTTGCTCAGGCTACGTTTTGATTAGGTGACTAACATGCTATAGTTATAAAGATTGTTGTGTGGGGAAAAAGAACGCTTCCTGAAACATTTTTTTCCCAAAGCAGAGTGGTCTATTTCCAAGAAGTATAATCTAGACCCTCTGTGAAACAATAGTGAGCACAAGGATCCATTAAGTGTATCTTTGTAAAATATACACAGCACATAATTTATTCATTTAAAAGACTTTAGCAAAGATTTATTTGAGAACCACTACGTGCCAACATAAGACTAGACATAGAAGATACAGAAGTGAATGAAACACGTTGGTCCCTGATGGGACACTAAGATCATATATATATATATATATATGTACATACATATATATATATATATTTAGGAGATATATATATATATACACACATATATATGAACATCCTATATAAAAGAGCAACCTTGTCCACCCCCATCCCATCTTGGCATGCTGTCTCTTTTGCCAACTTCAGTTTATTTTATATATATATACATATATATATATGTGTGTGTGTGTATATATATATATATATACATATATATATATATAAAATAAACTGAAGTTGGCAAAAGAGACAGCATGCCAAGATGGGATGGGGGTGGACAAGGTTGCTCTTTTATATAGGATGTTCAGGAAAACCATCCTGATGCAGTAACATTTGAGCAAAGAGCACATCAGATAACTACCTGGGAGAAGCTCATTTCATGTTGAGGGACCAGCAAATGGAAACACAGCAAGATGAGAGCAATCTTAGTGCCTTCAGAGGGCTCAAAGACACCGTCGTGGCTGCCATAGAGCAAGCAAGGTGCTGAGTGGAAAGATAAGCAGTACTGGGAAGGACAGACAGATCATGCAGAGACATGGGATATAATAGATAACAATGGAAAGGATTTAGCTTTTATTGAGTGATTATAAGTATACATATACATTATGGAATGAATGTTTGTGCCTTCCTCAAAATTACTATGTTGAAGTCCTAATTTGGAGATGGAGCTTTGGGGAGGTATTTGGGGTTAGATAAGGTTTGGAGGGTGGAACTCTCATGATGGAATTACTGGTCTTGTAAGAAAAGCAAGAGAGAAATTTCTCTCTTTCTCTGCACTCACATACCAAGGAAAGGCCACATGAGGACTTAGCAAGAAATCAGCTATCTACAAGCCAGGAAGAGAATCCTCACCCAAACCCAACCATCCTGGCACTCTGATCATGAACTTCTGGCCTTCAAAACTGTGAGAAAATAAGTCCCTGTTGTTTAACCCACCCAGCCTGTGATATTTTGTTATGGCAGCTTGAACTAAGTCAATATGGGTATGGCCACAGTGATGTTACAGTACAACTACAGTGTCAAATCAATTTTAAGTCAGGACTGAAATACAATTTTCTTTGAAAATATCCTCCTTTTTATTCTTCTCTCACTTCCTCGGTCCAGTTTTACTAGCTTTCTGGTAACAAAGATGCTAATTGCACAGTTCTTTGCCTAAATTTGCCTAATGATTGGTTTCAATTACAACTTTTCCAGTTTTATTTCTAAAATGCTATTTTTCTGAAATTTGAGCAAAAACATGAGCTTTGGGAGGTATGTCTCTCTGCTGATTGAAATGTCTTTTGTTAAAGTCTTTTACAAACTGTGTCACAAAAATTAAAATAAAAAGTCTTCTCTAATATGCATATTACAATTTTATTGGTAGGGATTTTATAGATTGCCCTGGCTCTAAGAAGAAAACAGTATTTTCTTATTTGAGTGAGTGATTCTTGTCCATTATATGGAATTCCTTCTGTCAATAGTTATTTGTTTCCTTGCTTGCTTACCAAGTATTGATTATTTCTCTTATTACAGATGTTCCCTTTGGTTAAAACAGATGGGGCTTCTGTCTTTTCTTTTGGAAGTTTAGCTATCTAATTTCATATATATAAGAAACTATAAGGCAGAGTTAAATTTTGCCTGCCAACACAAGCTCTCAAGAGCTAGTGGTTGTTTTTACCTTCTCCTGGCTACATTTTGTGTTCAGGTAGTTTCTCCTAAGCTCTTTAGAAGTCTCATGCCATCTTTGTGATTACTGCCATGTTTGTTTTCTCTAGATTTCTGTCTTTGATTTTTGCAGGAGTGCTCGGCACGATAGGATGATAAATCTTTTAAGGATGCAGAGACACACTAGGCTTCCTAGAGCACCTCTTACTCTCATTTTCTTTATCTCTTTTCTTGTTCATTGTATCACTTAGTATTGCTTTCTCCTCCTGTTCCTGCTCCTCCCCCTCCCCCTTTCCCTCCTTCCCTCATCTTCCTCTTCTCCTTCTCCTTTCTGTCATGTCCAGCATTTGTGTTCGGGCTCCTTGGCTTGCATTTTTTTCTCGAGCTCTATGGGAATTTTCACCACAATGGGTGGGACTATTTATCATTTCTCAGTCAAGACTGTTCTTAGGAGGAGAAATAATTGCCTTCTTGGCATTCATCTCCAATAAACAAACAGAAATAGCAAGCAAACCAACAAGCCCTAGCACTGGGGGCCTTTCTCCTCTCTGTCTTTAGGATTCATCTAGTCATAATGGGCCAGAAATCACAAGTGTGCAGTCAGGGCAGAAATGGTGCTTTGGACCTCTGCTCCTTCATTCTTAACTAAGAGCAGAGGTTCTATAAGAAATCTGTGATGTCTTCAAACTCAAAGGGGAGGGTGCTTATGAGGTAGCATCTGGGCCCATAACATTTCTAAGAATGAGATAATATATCATTTGGGGGAAAAACTGAACTCCTCTTATAAAGAACATGGCTCACCTTGTGCAGTACTTCCCCCACAGACATAAATGTATTTATGTACTAGGGAAAACAAGGCCACAAAAATAAAGTGAATTGACAGAATTATAGAGACTCAAAAAATACATTTTTTCCAACTTTGTTTAGATTCTCCATCTTTTCATGGCAGCTTTGGTTTTTATGCTTATGAGTCATAGTAAGAAAATTTTAAAACAAAGCTGACAAGATTTATGGAAATTTCATTCCATTATTTTTAAAAGAAAGACTTTTATTGGAGGAAGGTAGACATTCATCTCTCTCATATGTCACTGTCTTGATTGCATTGGGCACCATAGCAAAAACATTCATCTGGTTATTTACAGAGATGCAAATAATCCTATTAAGTTTAGACTAGAAAAAATTACAGAACCACATAATTATGAACTTTGGAATCAAAGAGATCTGCCTTTACCTCTTGTTTCCTGTGTGGCCACAGACAACTTACTTAAGCTCATTAAGTCCGAGTGTTTCCTATCTGGAAAACCAAATTAATATTTGTGCCTACCTCTTAGGATTATCGTGAGAATTCAATGAGGCAATGACGCATAGGGCACAGTTAGCAGCATGCCTGGCACAGAGTAAATGCTCAGTAAATACCAGATCATATTATTAGAGTTTACTATTATGATGATTTTGCATTTCCATTATCTATGATTTATTAACATCAGTAGGGTGGCATATTTTCCTCCATTACTAACTGGAAACCTCAGTCAATTCACTTAGCCTTCCTTCCTTATCCCCTATATGTATGTATGTATGTGTGTATATATGTGTATTTTTAAATATTTTTTAGATCAGTATTTTTTTAAGATTTTATTTATTTATTTTACAGAGAGAGAGAGATCACAAGTAGGCAGAGAGGCAGGCAGAGAGAGAGAGGGAAGCAGGTTCCTTGTTGAGCTGAGAGGCTAATGGGAGGCTCGATCCTAGGACCCTGTGATCATGACCTGAGCCGAAGGCAGAGACTTAACCCACTGAGCCACCTGGGTGCCCCAAGATGAACATTTTGTTGTCCAAATGATAATATTTAATGACTCTGTGAGAGTCAAGAAACTTTAGGGTGCTATGGTTCTGTTCTTTTTCCCTCATCACACAAACACATTATCTGTTACAGCTATTGGTGAAATCCAGAATCTGTATTAAATTAATACATAATGACAATAACTTATTGTAATATACAACCTCTTATAATACATAGTTTTGATCTTAGTAATTTCCAAATAAAAATAACTTTCTGTCTCTGTCCCTTCTATCTAATAATTGAGACCTTCATATATGTAAGTTAATAATAGAATCCAGTTGCTAATGTTCTGCTAACTAGAAATTAGTTATATACATATTGTTTTGCTTCTTCTGAGGAAGACTGAATTCAACTGAATTTAGAATGTCTTGACCAAACAAAAATCAGAAAATAGGAAAAGGTAAAACCAGATTTCAACATTGGTCTGTCAAACACAAAGGAATAGGTCTTAAATGTCACATATGACCATATAGCATATGGATCACTGCTAAGGAAGATTTTTTTAGGCAACCATTATAGGGAAAGATATTCCCCCAAATGAACAATACCAAACTGTGGTGTATGTGGTATTGCCTTCCTTTTCCCATGCATTATTCAGGTGGTTGTTGACCCACAGGGGCTACACCTGTTACTCTACAGACAGCCTACAAATCTTACAATATAAATAATAGAAGAGCTTGATGGATTCTTGTGAATTTACACACCATGCCAAGTTTCCAGCAACCTAGCTCTACCAGTTTCTGTGTTAGTTGACACAGGGTGGAATATTTACACTGCCGATTTCTCAGAAAGGTTATAAGAGCTGTGTGGCAATAAAGGATCATTTAGCTCATGTGTTGGCTGGAACTTATATTTTTAAAATGCAGGCTAGATGCATTCTTAATAGATCATCTTTAAATCATCCCAGCTGCATTTGATATATGGAGAAACCACAGGAGGTGGTATATGTTCAAGTGGCTACAGACATTTGCTAGGGGTGGTTTTTTGCATGTGTGTGCAAAACTCCAGAGCAAATGCAATGTCTTCCAAAATGACATTATACAGATTTACATGAACTTGGTGTGAATTAAGGTTTTTGTGCTTTTTTTGTGCTTCATGTTTAGTATTTAGATACAGATTAGTCATGAAAGACGTAATGCAGTTATTTATAAATGACTGTTTTGCTAAAATAATTTCGGTTATAAAAAATAAACCCTATCTTCTCCCAATTGTGTCAGATTTTCACTGTCTTCAGATTACACTTCAGAGCATAGTTTCAGTGGCTTATCTACACACACACACACACACACACACACGTACACATGCATACGTGTATACCCCTTGGGGTCTTTGTTGAAGAAGTAGAGAGTAGTGACTTGGTTCTTCTGCATGAGAGCTTCTTTGCTGAACAACTCGGATCCTAGACCCTGGGTGTCCCATTTCTGGAATTAATTTCCAGAACAGTTCAATCTTCTTGATGTGGAGCTAGTTGGTGTGGCTTTTGGAGAATGTGCCTCACTTAGTGATATGACTAAAATGAGACAGCCCAAATCTGCTGTTGCCAATTACTGATAATATCATCAAGGCAAGTCTTTGTTTAGAACTTTGGAACTTTTATTTGATGCAATTATAACTTGATAGAATTGTGATAAATTTCTCTCTACTAGTTCATTAAATAATATTCAAGGGCTATATTTGTATTTTGATGATTTGTTACTAAAGTTTAAATGAACATGTTTATTTATATCAGAAAAAAATTCACGTAGTCCTTCCCACTTGGATTTGCCAATGAAAAAGCCCCATCCAAAATTATTCCTTTCTATTATTTTCTATCTCAGCTCCCTTTTTATTTTCTTCATAGCATTCATTCATCACAATTTGTAATTACTTTACTTCTTTTACATCCACTTCGTAGAGCACAGATATCACCTATTCTTTTTTTAACCATTGGATCAAGCAAGCACTCTGAATGGCAAAAGGTAGTCCCTCAATAAATATTTATTTATTATTTAATAAATAATATTTAATTTTATTATATAAATAATATAAAAATATAAAATAATATTTAAATAATATTATTTAAATTTATTATATATTTATATATTTATTATTTATATATATTATATATATAATTATATATATTATATATATAATATTTATATATATTATTATTATATATTATATATTATATTAATAATATTATATATATATTATATATATAATATATATATATATTTAAATGATGAGACATGTGCTAATAACTTCAGTAATCACCATTTTAGATTTATAAATACTATTTGAGAGGGCAAACAAGAGTCAGACTTTAGATTATTTAAAGTTATTTTTGCACAGGAAACCAAGCTGAGAATGGTAGAATTTGGGTAGAAATATTGGGGAAAGAGAGGAAGGGAGTTTGAATAAGTTTGGGGATTACATTTGCTTTAATCTAGCTTTAATATATTAATCTAAAATTCCATACTGAGTTGAGGAAAAAATAGTCTTAATGTTTAAAAAAGAAGGGGGGGGGGGTTGCCACTGTTAAGCCAGACTCTAGAACAAGTATGAGCAATAGCAAAATCCTTGATCTGGAAATTGGCCTCAAATTGGTTTCTTCTTCATGAATCCTGTTCTCTTACAGCATACATTTTGAGATTACAGGCAGGTCTCAGTCACTTATGTAAGTGCTAATGACTGAATCAAAATTGTGCCTATTGATTGTCAAATCTATGATATTGACTTCAGAGTCAATATTAGTGGGGAAAAAATGGAAAGAAAGTTACTGGGCAAAGAGAACTATACTAATCTTCCTCAGGGCAAATGTGAGCCTGCTCATCATGCAAGTAAATAGCCATCTTACAAGTATTTATGTAAAAAGGTATTTAAGGTTCTTTGAGTGTGTGTGCACGTGTGTGTGTGTGCATGCACACACGTGTATTTTTGCAAACAATGTAGATTGATGGACAGACAGAAACATATAAAATGCTTTAAATTTATCAATATATGGCAGGATTATTTATGCTAAATAATTAGGCACAAATTGATTTTTTAAGAATCTAAAAATGCCACAGTCACGTATGACACACCGTTATGATCCAATATCTTCATTAAAAAATCTCATTTCCTGAAATGCCCATGCTCCCATGCTCACCTCAGAGATGATCCTCCATCATTTCCATCCTTTGACTTATAAAAGAACCTCTGCCTGCCTCTACACATGTTATTATTCAGGTTGAAATAGTTCTAAACTTATTGGTAAATGAATGGTCTTCATTGGTTCACATTTTCACTAGTGTAGAATTACTTTACCTCACAAGTAGGGACACAGTCTTTTAGGCCTTTATCTCATTCTTTTCCTTGGGCTTTTCCTTGTGCTTCCCTCCTTAGGATCTGAAAGAAAGTTAGTGAGGTCCTTTTCTGAGTCTTTTTTCCATGTGAAAGCACACCCATCTCAGGACCCAGGGCCTGCATTTTAGAATATATGTCTTAAAACCTTATAGGATACTGCTTGCTCCAACTGCACATACTCTAAAATTGAAATGGTACAGAGTTCAGCATGGTCCCTGCACACGATGACAAGCCAATTCATGAAGTGTTCCATATTTTGGAGTGAAATATATAAAGGGGATTAAGAATACACATCATGGGGGCATCTGGGTGGCTAAGTTGGTTGGATGCCTGCCTTTAGCTTTGGTCATGATCCCAGGGTCCTGGGATTGAACCCCATATTGGGTTCCCTGCTCAGCCTGGAGTTTGCTTCTCCCTCTGCCCCTCCTCCGGCTCATGTTTTCTTTCTCTCCTTGTCAAATAAATGAATAAAAATCTTAAAAAAAATACGCTTATCATGATGAGCACAGGGTAATGCATGCAACTGCTGAATCATACTGTACCTGAAAGTAATATGACATTATGTGCTAATTATACTTCAATTTAAAAAAATCTGATGGACAAGTTCTCTCTGTTTATTCTTCCTTTTTAAGGTTGTAGTTATTTGTGGGCTTCTATTTTTCAAATAACTTTTTAAGTAACTTTCCTGAGATCTCAAATGTCTAAATAGTTCTTAATTGGTTCTACATTAAATTCATAAAAGAATAGTTATAGTACCATTATCTATATAACATCAAGAACTTTTATTCATGACCATGGAATGTTTCTCTGTTGGTCTTTTATTAGAGTATTAATCTTCCCCAAAGAGAAAATGAGGTAAGTGTAGTAAATGGGAAGATTTAGCAAGGCCTGTTTGTTAGGATTCTTCTTGGGGTATTTTGGTTTCAGGATAAGGATGCTCCTTTTCTCTGGCCATAGGGAGGGCACATCTCACATGAGAATTTTATGATATGTTTCAGTAGAGAAGGGTCAGGGGAAGATCAGAGTGACCTTTCTGCTTCAGCCATTTTCTCAAACTCCTTCAGCTTAAAATATTCAATATGCCAAAGCGCCAAAGTTTGGGGTTAGCATGTCCTGAACTCTATCAAATACAAAGGGAAAACCTCAAATATTAACCAAATATAAGCCTCGTGAATGCTATAGGTCAGTTTTAAAAGATTTTCAAAATGAAGAGATATATAATATTCCTACAAGTAATTTATATTTTCTGGTACAAATCTAATGATTTTTTAAAATGTATCTTTTACTTAGAATTGCACTAGTAGAAAATTGAGGAGAAAAAAAATCTATTGGTAATGAGCAAAAAATTATTAATATAATTTAATTTAATGGGAAAGTGACTATTTAAGGAAAACAAAGCAATCTATTTCAGACTCATCACAAAGAGTAAACCCCAATATTCTTCACACTTAATTCTTTAGGATCTAAGTTTTGATTTAAGATTCTCATAGAAACATTATTTGATGAGAGAGAGAGAGGAGCAAGAGACTTTCCTATTCACTATCTTCCTTCCTATCCACTTTCCCAAACATTACATGATAGCTGAGCCTTGCCAATATAATAATTCTTAATCATTTTTATGAGAATTAAGTTGCCAAATTTTTCATCAACCATCAACTAAATGTTGGGAAAATACAGACTTCGTGGCACATTTAATTTAATGTTCTACAAAAAAAAAAAAAGATTATGTAAAGACTGAATTTATACATGCAAGGCAAATGGAGGAAATAGAGATATTTTTTCTGATAGTCTGTGCTGATGTCAAATTTAACCTTGGGATACCTGGAATGAAGCATCTTCTGAGGGAAAGTACAGAAATTAGCTCTAATTTTTTCACTTCACTTAGAGCAAATAATGCCTATTTCACTTCAAGCAAAAAAAAAATGGTTTTATGATGAAGAAAAAAATTACAGAAAAAAAGCTAAACACTAACACCTTAGGAGTTGAGGAACCTATTAATTGTTATTTTGAAGAAGGGTTTGATGGAAATCACTTACAAATTTGGATCACAATCTATGCTGAGTAACAGAGACTACTCTTATGTGTGGTTCTGATCTGGGATAACCTGACAGTTTAACCGTGGCTAAGAGATCTCTTTTGTTCAATAGCGTTTTGTTAACCAGCTGTCTTTTTGAGGTAAAAAACTGAATTTGTTAATATAAATAACACACCGGGAGGATATGAACAGTCAAAACAGTGTAAAAGGCCTCAATCTAATTTTTATCTTCCTGTCATCCTGGGTGGGTTTCCTGAAAGACAATAATGAAGAGTGCAGAGGGAAAATTCTTACAGGATTTTTTACTCTTAACAATTTATAGTAAATTGTTTTTTGACAGCTAGCTTAGGGCTTTGCCCCTCCTCTTCTAAGGAATCATGCAAAGAATGTGTGAGCCTAGGAGTCTAAGGCAGTATTTTTCTTAAACTGATAATGAACACAAAGCCAGAACTGAAACCCAAGGTCACAGATAGTGGAAAATACACCATAGGCATTTTCATTGCCTTTATGTTTTTAATGATGTCTTCATTGTCTCTTATTGGATTTTTGTTTTGTTTCCTTCTTACAGTCGCTTATGTTTCCTGCTCTTTGCCATTTGCTTTCGGGCTGGCACTAGCATGTCCATAAAATATCTTAATGGCCCCCCCACAGGGCTTTTGTAGTGAAGGGTCTGCTAATGTTTCCATTATGACCCTGGTCTCAGAGATCTTTATATCACAGTCATCCTAATTTGCATTAGACCATGAGGAACATGTCACATAGGTCAGTTTTGGGAGCAATATTTTTTGGTACACTTGGAAAAAATTATAGTATAAATTCCTCAGCAGTTGTGTAGCTCTGGAGCACTGAATCTAGTCACAGTAGCATTTGCTGGGGTTTTAGCTGAGTAACTTCCATAAAAGTTAATTGAAATTATCTGAATGAAGCCTCAGGTGATGCTTTGAAAATAGAGACTAACCTTGTAATTGCTTTGTTCTCCTTTCACCTTCTTCTCTTGCCTGAAATAATAGTGCTATAGCTGATTGAACAAGGATATCATATTTTTAGATGAAGGTGGAATGACATAATAATTAAAAACAAATTTTACCTTAGTTTAATAAAGACTACCAATATAAATACAAGACAAAGCAGTTGTTTTGAAATGGCAGAGTGACCTAGGGTAGTGATAATAGAAAGTTGCAAATGCCCATGGCATAGAGCCCCTGGGAATAGACATGCTGTCCTTGAATGGGGGTGTCACACTTGATGTGAGATCAAAGGGAATTAGAAACTACTTTGCAAAATGTTTGTGATCTATTTTTTTCATCATAAAATGTGATGAGTATTTAAAAAGTTTTATTTAAATCCTGAATAAAAAGTCAAGAAATTAATAGAAAAATATAAGGGAAAGATTCCACCCGAATATATAGGTTTAAAAATTTTAGACAAGTAGCATTTTATTTATTCTTTGAATCTTTACAATAATCTTTTGAATCATGGGAAAGATTCCCATTTTCAAAATAAGTAAACAAATGATTGACTGGCAGCACGGATTTTGTAGATAAACCTGGATTTAAATCCTGCCCCACCATTTACTAAATGAAGGTTTGGAGCAAGTTATTCAGTTTCATCAGTTATGAAATTGCACATGGGGAATGGTACTATTGTAAGGGGCCAATGAGATTCATACATAGCTTCACACCATCCCAGCACAAAGAAGACACTGAGACTGTTCCTTCCTCAACTTTGTTTCTTTGAGAATATAGGGGTTTACTTAACATCATAGATAGTTAACAGCAGAAATAAAATTAAAATATGAGTGATTTGTCTTTGGCCTGAATTTGTTAAACTCTATACTTCGCTTCTCACAATTAAAGATAATTCACCAAATATTCTCACATAATTTTACTTTAGTTTACTCATTTTCTAATCAAATTAGAAAGGGTTGTATTTGTAGAAGCATGATATAGAACAAAGTATATGTGAATAACAGAACAATATATGATCTCACGGAAGAAAATTTCTTCCTTTCCAAATGAATCTGGGGAAAAAAAAGGAAAATGAGAAAAATTTGTACTGTTCACCAGAAGTCATGAAACAAAATGTGAAGAATCTACCACAAGGTCCCACAGAAAACTAAAACCTAGAATGTGAAAATTGAATATATGTATAGATATATATATAGAGATCTATATAGATAATATTATCTGTATTCTATATATATCTGTATCTATATAGATCTATATAATATTGTCTATATAGATCTATATAGATAATAACACATTGTGACCTTGCATTCTTGATATATAAATCACTCTCTAGAGAGTTAGTTATTTTACACAGAGTATCACACAGCATGTGTTCTGAGAAACTGCTCAAATTACAGTATAATTATATGTCTCCACAATTTCCTGGAATAACTTCTGTTTAGGTTTGCTGTCCTAGTGTAATTATTAATAGGTCACTTTTACTCTCAAGAAGTGTCCATATCTGGATGATGAATTATATGGTCACCCTTTCAGTTAAGGACACAAGTCCCTGTTGTGAGGCTAGATAGAATTCTTTCATAATTCTTAACCCAATACCAGGCACATAATCACTTTGGCTACCTATTCATTACTCCTTATCACAATCCAGCCCCCAGAGATTGGGGTTCTTTGTAAAACAGAGTGTGAAACTGGGAATGATGATCAGATTGGGACCAAAGTGTGAATGAACAGAAGAAAGGAAGCCACAGTGGGATACATACACTAAATTGAAATTAAAGCATTAGTATTCTTAAACCATTTCTATTGAGGAAAGATGAATAGTGGGTAGCAGCCAGACTGAGAGTCCAGATGCTGGAAGTCAATCTCTAGTATAGGACCCAGTTCCATACTCAAAGCCCAAGGTTTGGAGTGCATATTCAATTGTTGATAAATTGTCACTATTGTTGACACCCATGTTATTTAGTCCTATAGAACAGTTTGATTGATTATATACATATATACACACACACATATATATATATATATATATATATATATATTTGTGAAAATTTATCATATTATCCTAGTTCACTATGATCAGTTGTTTGTCTTAGTTTCTTGTTGGAGTGAATAGATTAACTCCTTACACCAGTTAAATTACTGGGTTGAACCATATGAAATTGTTGTTTTTTAACCCTTTGACTTAAAAAGCAGAATTCTATCTGGTTTAATCTACTATAATCCTGTTATTATAGAAAAGTGATGGAGAGTTTAATTTAACGTGGTAAATGAACCTGAAGCAAGACAGAGAGGGACACAGAGAGGGAGAGAGAGAGAGAGAGAGAGAAGGGGGGAATAGGGAAAAGTTACTAATAATGCTTATTGAACACTTATTTCCACATATTCTATGGAACTGTGCTAGGTACCTGGGACTTAAAATAGACATTCTCTCTTCTGTCATGGCACAGGCTATTGGGGACATAAATTAAGAGTTCATTATATACTTTATCCACTCACCTGTAGATGGACATCTGAGCTCTTTCCATAGTTTTGCTATTGTGGACTTTGCTGCTATAAACACTGGGGTGTGGGGTATTATGCTAAGCGAAATAAGTAAGTCAGAGAAAGACAATTATAATAGGGTCTCACATGCAGAATTTAAGAAACAAAACAGAGGATCATAGGGAAAGGATGAGAAAAATAAAATAAGACAAAATCAGGGAGGGAGAAAAACCGTAAGAGACTCTTAACTACAGGAAACAAACTGAGGGTTGCTGGAAAAGGGTAGGTGGAGAGAAGGGGTAACTGGGTGATGGGCATTAAGAAGAGCTGGTATGTGATGAGCACTGGGTGTCACATACAGCAGACGAATAACTGAACTTTACATCTAACACTAATGATACTCTATATGTTAACTAATTGGATTTAAATAAAATAAGTTAAAACACACAAAAAAGAGTTCATTATCTAGATACTTGTCTTGTGTTCAAAGACAAATTCTGATAGAACAGCTTCTCTTCCCCCTTTTGTTTTATATTTTCCTTTCTAGATTTTCTTCCATTCCAGAATATTTTTATGTTAATTTGCAACCATTTTCCTTCCTCAGTCTGAAAGCATAAATTCCCATTGCTTTAAAACATCTACTTCACTATGGATTTTCTTAGTTCCTTGTTTTGAGATCTGTGCCTCCTTCTCCCAAAGCACCATAGTGTAAGTCCCTTGAAGACAGGGAATTCATCTTAATTAACATGCGCTGTACTTATATTCCTGACCTTAGATGTTGCTCAACAAATTCTCACTAAAGCAAATAATGTCCAATGTAAACTGATGCAATATCTAGGCTATTGAGCCCCAACAAATATGAACATATTGATAATAAAGGTATAACTATTGCTATTCACTACCCAGAAATTAAATGTAGTCACTGGATATTATGTTTTGAGATCAATTAAAATAATTTGCTTTTCTCTTATACAGGTAACCTTAGGCTCTATTTCCCCTCAGTCTCTTTTTTAATGTGAACATTAATGGGAATTATTTTTTATTAAGCAAAATGAAAATAAAATAGTTTTGCAATTTGACTCAGTGTTTGCTGCTTTTTATGCAATCACATGATAAAAAATTTTACTAAATGATTAAATTTAATCAAGATAAAAATTTTTACTAAATGATATAAAACATGATGACAATTTTCTGTGAAAAGCTACAGAAGCGTCTAACTATCTATTTTTCTCTTCACCTCTTTTCCTGAAAGGAGACCTTGAATCTGGAACCTGAATCACTCTTACTTGTCCTAAGATGTCAGTGGAAGATGGGGACTGCCAAGCTGAAAGGTCACCAAGAGACTTGCTAATGTACAATTTGTCTTGCTTCCTGCATTTCACATTTTTTATAACATTGAATCCACTTGAATAACATAATAGGAAATACATAGCAGTTTACTCCTTAAAACAAATGGGAATCCACCTATATTTATGTTGTGGGAAGGAATTGTGTACACATACACACACAATACATATTTTGTTTTAGATTTGAGAAAATACATAGGAAAATATTAATATATTCAGTTGAAACTTTGTGCTGTATATAATACACATTATATTTTTATATTATATATATATGTCTCAGATATAGCATATACGTACATATATGTGTTATACTTTATTTAAGCAGCTTATTATTGAAACTGGTCCTACTAATAAATGTATATATTACCCTCTAAGTACACTATTCCTGGCAATATTTTATATAAGCATTAAGTAGTAATTTTTTAATAAGTGTATGTGTTTTATAGAGAATTTTTTTCCAAAAGAATCATCATAATGGTCTCCAAAACCTAGGGAAACCAAAATTTAGAAGTATGAGTTTGGGAATGAAAGGGTTGGGGATTTGCCTTACCAGAGGACTGTCCCTGGTTCCCCTGGTAGATGGGCTGTGCTAGAAAGTTGAAAGCTAATGTGTGCTGTCAGGTAAAGGTCACAATGACTCAGCGTTTTACTCTGTTCTTTGCTGGTATTTGGGTGAAAGGTATCGAACAGATTCACAAAGTAATCACTTTGTTGCCTAAGAATAACAAACCGTGTTCTAGTAATAAATTCTATTTTGGCAACTGGGGACCATATTCTAAACAGTTTTTGTTTTTTAATTCAATTTATTTAACCTAAAAACAAAACAAAACAAAACAAAAAGCAATATACCCATTTCTCCCACTGTTAACTCCCTGCTCTGGCAAACATCAATCTGTTCCCTGTATCATTGAGTTTGCTGGAAGAAATTTTTTTAATTAATTAATCAATTAATTAATTAATTGACAGAGAGAGACACAGAGAGGGAACAAAAGCAGAGGGAGTGGGAGAGAGAGAAATAAGCTCCCTACTGAGCAGGGAGTCCCATGCGGGGCTTGATTCCAATACCCAGGATCACGACCTGAGCAAAAGGCAGACACTTAATGACTGAGCTACCCAGGCACCCCAGTTGGGAGAAATTTTATATAAAATTTTATATAAAATGTATAAAATTTCACCTGACTTATTTCATTTAGCATAATGCTCTCGAGTTCATCCATGTTGCTGCAAATGGAAGATTTTATTATCTTTTATGGCTGAGTGATATTCCATTGTGTATCTATACCACATCTTTATCCAGTCATTCACCATTGGACACTTAAAATGCTTCCCTATCTTGGCTATTGTGAATAATGCTGCAATGAACATATGGATGCATATATGGTTTTGAGTTCATGTTTTCATTTCCTTAGGATAAGTTTGCAGAATGGAATTGCTGGATTGTATGGCAGCTGTATTTTTAATTTTTTGAGGAAACTCCATTCTGTTTCCCATAGTGGACTCACCAGTTTACATTCCCACTAGCAGAACACAAAGGTTCCTTTTCTCCTCATCCTCACCAATAGTTTATTTTTTTGTCTTTTTGATAAGAGTGAGGGGAGCATGAAATATCTTTCCATTTATTTGTGTCTTCTTTAATTTCTTTCACATTAGTGTCACCTTAATTTCTTTCACAAACTTGTAGTTTTCAATATATAGATTTTTCTCTTCCTTGATTAAATTTATTCCTAGGTATTTTATTCATTTTAATGCAATGTACATGGTATTGTTTTTTAATTTCTCTTTCTTAACAATTCATTATTAATGTATAGAAATGCAACAGATTTGGGGCATCTGGGTGGCTCAGTTGGTTAAGTGTCTGACTGTTGGTTTCAGCTCAGGTCATGATCTCGTGGGTCATGAAATCAAGGCCCGCAAGAGGCTCCCACCTAGCGGGGAGTCTGCTTGAAGATTCTCCCCCTCTGCTCCCCCCCATTTTCACTTGTGTGTGTGTGTGCATGCATGCACACTTTCTCTCTCAAATAGATAAATAAAGCTTTAAAAAAAAGAAATTCAACAGATTTCTGTGTGTTTTGCATCCTGCATCTTTGCTGAATTCATTTATGAGTTCATTTATTAATTTACAGTTTTTTACAAAGAATTTATGACTTTCTATAGATGATATAATGACATTTGCAAAAGTGACAGTTCTACTTCTTTCTAATTTGGATGACTTTTATTTCTTTTTCTTACCTAATTGCTTGGAGCTAGGACTTGCAATATTTTGTTGAGTAAATGAGGTGATAGTGAGCATCCTTGTCTTGTTCCTGGTCTTATCAGAAAAGATCTCAGTTTTTCTCTGTTGAGTGTGATGTTAGCTCTCAGCTTGCCATATATAACCTTTATTATATTGAGGTATCTTCTCTTTGTATCTGCTTTGTGAGAGTTTCTAGCATAAATGGATATTGAATTTTGTCAAATGTTTTTCTGCATCTGTTGAGTTGATCAAATAATTTTTTTCCTTTCATTTTGTTAACATGATGTAGTGCACTAACTGATTTGTGGATATTGAACCCTCCTTTCATCTCTGGAATAAATCCCACATGATCATGACATATGATCCTTTAAATATATCAGTAATTTTAGTTTCTTAACATTTTGTTGAGGAATTTTGCATCTATGTTCATCAGAGATAATAACCTGTAATTTTCTTCTCTTGTGGTATCGTTATCTGGCTTTCAAATCAGGATAATGCTGGCCTCATAAAATGAGTTTAGAAGAGTTTCCTCCTGGGGCACCTGGGTGGCTCAGTCAGTTAAGCATCTGCCTTCAGGAGACAAGATGGCGGGGAACTAGGAGGATGCTCTGATTCAACCTGTCCCCTAAAGTGAGCTGATTACCTACCAAGGAACACCGATCACTCATGAAATCAGCCTGAGATCAAAATTCTACTCGTCAGGATCTCTACGGGGTC